>JACBKR010000752.1:0-71993 GCA_014218235.1 Colocasia esculenta
GTGTACGATGGATGTGGGAGGGTTTTTATAGCCCAATCCATTACATGCACAGAGCCACGCAAGTCTACAGGTGTTGGGGTAAAACCCCTTTTAACCACCCTCAGCCACCTAGCCCATGCATGCTTGCGAGTTACACATGTAACTGAGGTGTTACCATGTCTCCCTTGGGTGCTGGCCTCACTAGAAGCCACCACGTGACCCATTGAAAAATTCCCAGAAAACCCATTACGTAAATCCCAAATATTCAACTGGCCACTTGCTCCTTAAATAACCTATCCAAATCATGTCTAATTGCATTGAAATTTGAGCATAGACAATATGATAGTTTTACTAATTGTGGTGATTTTTAATTAATTTTTAGATTTTATTTTGCACTAGGTGAAAAATCACCCAAAAATGGGCGCGTCGACTGTACCTTGAAATCCGTACGTCGAAAATTCAGATAATTACATATTTAATTTCTCCACATTTTTCTGGAAATTATGATGTTCTCGGATTTTTATTTCGTTGTCGTTTTTTGGTGTCGCCCTATGGGAGCGCGCACTTCGATGTACGACACTGGGTAACGTTCATTGCCACTAATTAAACATATCTTCTAATTATCACAATTATAACAATCCTAAGGTATTTTAACCAAATCATTTCTATTTTCTTAACACTTTAAATTTCTGGGGCGTTACACCATGTCTCAAAGAAGGAGACGTCATCACCTTTTCTGACGCAGATGTGGTCGGAGTCAGTCTTCCTCATGACGACGCATTGGTATTCATGCCGACGTCGATGGGTATGATGTACTCGTATCCTTATAGATAATGGAGCAGCTCCCGATGTATTTTTTTTATGACTGTTTTGTGAAAATGACCAGCCTAAGTGCCGACCTCAACCGGTCGTGACTCCCCTTTTCAGTTTAACGGGGCACCTGTCAACGCCAAAGGGTCGATAAAATTAAAAGTCACTCTAGGCACCCGCCTCGGCATGTAACCGTTGAGGCCGACTTCCTTGTGTTAAAAGTGAAGTCGGAATACAACGCTATCTTCGGTCGAGGCCTCTTGGAAAGTTAGGAGGGGTCCCGTCAACCTATCACCAAAAGTTAAATCCCGACCCCCGGAGGGATTGGCGAGGTCGTGGGAACCAGACCGAGGCCAGGCGATGTTATGTTAATTCAATAAAAGCAAAAGCACCAGCAGTTAATGAGTATTTGTCCTCTTCTGATGAAAATGTTGCAAGGCATGACCACCACTGAGCAAACCAAGCAGATAGAGGTCGTCGGCGGAAACCTAGTGGTCGGCTGCGAACTCGGATGTTGGACGAGGCAATCGTCGACTTCCTCAAGAAAAACGTCGACGTCTTCACTTGGTCAGACGACGACCTTAGCGGCATCGACCCCGGAATAATCCAGCACCATCTGAACGTGAGCGCCGAGGCAAGACCAGTCCGTCAATAGAAGAGCCGTTGACGGGAGACCGATAGAAGGCGGTCAACGACAACCTGGCAAAGTACCTGCGAGCAGAGACCGTCAGAGACACTTCTACCCCGAATGGGTCGCAACGCATCCTGGTACGCAAGGCTAATGGAAGTGAGAATCTGCGTGGACTTCACCGACCTGAACAAAGCCTGCCCAAAATAGCTACCCACTACCCTACGCATCGATCAGCTCGTCGACTCCACGGCGGGGCACGAGCTCCTTAGCTTCCTTGACGCATACTCAGGATACCATCAATTAGAATGGCACCCGACGACGAGGAAAGACATCATTCATCACAGAGAAAGGTCTATACTGCTTCACTCGATGCCATTTGGTTAAAGAATGCAGGTGCAACATACCAGTGGCTCGTCAACACCTGTTCGAGGAACAATTGGGAAGACAATGGAAATCTACATCGACGACATGCTGGTGAAAAGCCGGCGCGCCGAGGATCACCTCCAAGACTTGGCCGAGACGTTCGAAGTGCTAAGGCGATTCGGATGAAGCTCAACCCCGAGAAGTGCGTCTTCGGCGTGCGCGCAGGAAATTCCTCGGCTACCTCGTCTCCAATAGAGAATCGACGTCAACCCCGACAAGATACGCCATCATAGACATGACGCCCCCGAGAACGGTTAAGGAGTTCAACGGCTTAATGGTAGGGTTACTGCTCTAAGCAGATTTATGTCAGGTCGGCGGAAATGTAGACCCTTCTTCGAAGTGCTGAGAAGAGGGCGCTTCGAGTGGACCGAGGAGTGCCAGGAAGCTTTCGACGACCTCAAGATGCACTTGGCGCATGTTCCAACGTTGAGTAAGCCGGTAGTCGGGGAGGATCTATTACTGTACTTGTCGACAACAACACATTCCGTCAGTTCGGTGCTTGTACGGGGAAGAGAACCACAACCACCTTCCGGTGTACTATACCAGCAAAGCGCTTCGAGGAGCTGAGCAGCGTTACACCGACCTCGAAAGGGTTGCGTACGCTCTCGTAATGGCTGCGAGGAGACTACATCCATATTTATAGGCGCACAAAATTGTCGTCCTCACCGATGTCCCTATCAAGCAAGTCCTCACCCGACCCGAGGTCTCGGGAAGGTTGGAGAGTGGGCCATAGAGCTCGGGGAGTTCGACATCACTTTTAAACCTCGGGTCGCAATAAAGGCACAGGCTCTGGCGACTTCATTTCTGAAGGAACGACGAGAAGGCCCGAGGAGGAAGAAGAGGACAACGAGCGTTGGAAAGTGTTCGTCGAAGGAGCATCAAATTCCCAAGGAAGCGGCGCAGGAGTGGTCCTCCACTCTCCCGATGGGCTGTCCTAAGGTATGCAGTTCCTTTCGGCTTTGAAGCTTCTAATGACGTGGCCGAATACGAGGCTGTAATCTCAGGTTAAAAGGGCAAAGTCCTCGGAGCGAGAAGGGTCTCCGTTTTCAGCGACTCTCAACTGGTCGTAAGCCGGGTGGCCCACGAGTTCGAGGCTAAAGAGGCGAAGCTAGCATCGTACATGGCCAAGGTCAACCGGCTGCTCGCGGGGTTCGATTCAGCCGAGCTGCTAAAAATCCCGCGAGTAGAAAACTCTCAGGCAGACGCGTTGTCCAAATTCGCGTCGTCGTCGGCGAAGGGCGATCATCTGTGCTAATAGAAGAGCTCAGCGAATCATCCATGACGGCCAAAGAAGTAATGTGCGCCAGCACCCCAACAACTGGATGACCCCCTTGATCAAGTCATCAAAAGCGGCCTACTTCCCGACGACAGAATTGAGGCCGACAAGACGAAAAGGCGAGCAGCTAGGTTTCTTCCTCATCGGTGAGGATCTGTATAGAAAGGGGTTCAGCTACCCCACCTCCGGTGCATTTCCCCTGGTCTTACCGAGGAAATCATCAGCGAAGTCCATGAAGGAACGTGCGGAAGCCACGCAGGTGCCCAATATCTCGTCAGAAGGATCACGCGACAAGGCTATTGGTGGCATACCATGTAAAAGGATGCCGAGAGGTATGTTCAAAAGTGTCATCAATGCAACTCTTCGACAAGTTCGACCGAAAACCTCCAGCCGAGCTCACGCCACTGGTTTCGCCGTGGCCTTTTGCGCAATGGGGTATGGACATCCTCGGTCCCTTCCCGCCGGCGACAGGCCAAAGGAGTTCATCATAGTGGCTGTGGATTATTTCACCAAATGGGTGGAGGCCGAGCCGCTTTCTAAAATTACTGACGCCAACGCCTGGGGTTTTCGTTTGGAAGAAGTTATATGCAGATTCGGCGTCCCCAGAATAATCGTCACCGACAATGGCAGGTAGTTCGATAACGCCCGCTTTCACAGAAACTGCTCGGCCCTGGGGGGATCACCAATTCTCCTCGTCTCGCACCCTCAGTCCAATGGGCTGGCCGAGGTGACGAATCGCACGATCTTGGACGGTCTGAAAGAAGGCTAGAGGACCACAAGGGTCGTGGGCGGACGAGCTCCTCCATGTCTTGTGGGCATACCGCACAACGCCACGAGAAGCAACACAGAATCGACGTACGCCCTAGCTTTCAAAGTAGAAGCCGTTACACCGGTAGAAATCTCCTCCTCTCCCTCGGAGAGAGTCCTCGGCTTCAGTCAAGAGCTGAACGAATCCACTCTTCGCGCCGAGCTGGACCTGATCGAAGAAAGCGAGGAAATGCCTCGGCAAGAATGGAGGCGTACCAAAGGAGGGTAAAAGGAGCTTTGACAGAACGTCAAAGAAAGAAGCTTCAATGCCGAAGCTTGTCTTAAGAAGCTATCAGTTTCAAACCCCAGGTCGGCCAGTGGGAGGCTGCCGGCCGCTTGGGAAGGACCCTACTGTGTATCAGAGAACCTCGACCATGGCGCTTACCGGCTCGAGGACCTCGGCGGAGCTCCTCTCCCGAGGACGTGGAACACCGAGCACTTGCGAAACTATTACGCTTGAATCGAACAAACGAGGTCGCTTCGGCACTCTACCATTGTACGAGGTCGCTTCGGCACTCTAGCATGTACGAGGTCGCTTCGGCACTCTACCGTTGTACGAGGTCGCTTCGGCACTCTATCATTGTACGAGGTCGCTTCGGCACTCTATCATGTACGAGGTCGCTTTGACACTCTTTTGAATAAACGAGAGCGCTTCGGCACTCTATCATTATACGAGGTCGCTTCGGCACTCTTTCGAATAAACGAGGTCGCTTCGGCACTCTTTCGAATAAACGAGGTCGCTTCGGCACTCTACCACTGTACGAGGTCACTTCGGCACCTTACAATCATACGAAATCGCGTCGGCATTCTTTCGAATAAACAAGGTCGTTTCGATACACGAAATGATTCTTGAGCCCGTGCGAATAAACACTTCGAAGCATTGTTTGACAAAAAGAAAGAAAAGACACGTGAACCGGCTACAACTTCTCCCGGTCTCGCTAGTCCTCAGCCACAACTTTTTCGGCCACCTCGACGTATATCTCGTCGGCTGCCCTTAGGCATAGCCTCGTCCACCACGGCAGCAGTCGCCTCCTCCTTGGCATCCTCCTTTGTCGCACGAACGCCCGAGAGGTCGAGGTTGGGGAATAGCTCGGCAACACGGGTGAGGCAATCGCTGTAGCCTTCCTGGAATAATCCGCCAATCTCGTCGGCGAGCTCCTCGGAGGAACGATACTCCAGTATCGCCGCCTCGCCTCGTCCGACACGAGCTGCCGTCTTCTCGCGAAACAGCTTGAACGACGCTGCCTCATCGCGCCAGATCTGATTTCGCAGCTTGGAGCGCCTCTTTCTCAGCTTGAAGAGCTTTGTTCGCAGATGCTAGCAATGCCCGAAGCTCCCCCTCAGTCTTCCTCACCTCCTCGGCTTCTTTCTGTCAGAGGGACTTTTTCGATGCGGCGACCGCCTCCGCCTCGGCTATTCGCTTATCTGAGGATGCGCTCTTCACCTCGGCCCGATGCACGAAGGCGTCGAAAGTCGACATCTGTGCCAAGACCGTGGCGTAGAACTCACTGACTAGCCTCCTGGGGGACTTCCCGAGGGCTTCCGCTTTCAGCTCCGCTGGAACTGAGGTTTGAACCCAACTGACCGGATCAAGGGCTATTTTGATCCGAGCTATTTCAGGAGGCATTGTTGATGAGGACGGCGTCGAAGGTTGGAGTCATTTCGTCGGCCTCTCCTCGACAGCCAGCTGTGAGGCAGCGGCTCCCGAGCTATCTTCCTTTTCCTTCCTCGCGACGACGGCAGGAGCCTCAGGCCCCTCCAGAGGGCGCTTCTCCGGGCGTTTCCTATCTCTCCGAGCCCGTGCGAGGTCGGCCAGTGAGGGGCCCGCCCTTACCTTGCGCACCGGGGGGGTCATGTCGGCCATCACTACAAAAGAGACAACCAATGTGTCAGTAAAACTCGAGGAATTTTAAAGGAATACAGAGACAGGGTGACGACGACCTTCGGAGCATTCGGCAATCAGCTCGAGCAACGCGTTGGATGGCTTGACCAGGTCAGGTTTCTCTGCTTCCCGTAGATAGGAGAAATCCAGAAGCTCAGATTTGCTAAGATTGGGTTGGCCCGACGCCTTGCTTCAGACGTCGACCTCGGACCACTCGGTCGGAAGGGCCACCAGAGGGAGAATACAAGAAGATGAAGTTCCTCTTCCATCCATGAACGGATGACGGGAGGCGTTAAGGATCTATCGCCCAGTCCGAGACGAGAAGTAAAGCCCTTCGCCAAACGGCTTTACGGAGAAGCAATAAAAAAAAGGCTAAGTGTCGGGGACACGCCGACCGATACCAACACAGCAAACAATGACCGTCCGCCATGAGTTTGGTGCTAGTTGAGAAGGGGCAGCGCCGAGCTCAAAGAGAAAAGCTATGATGAAGGGGTGGAAAGGGAAGCGTAGAACCGCGCGAATCGCCTCTGATATATGCAAACCCCCCCCCCCCCCCCTCTAGAACGTGATTGGGCTCGAAAACGCTTATTAGAGAAAAACACGATGTCGGCTAAAAGGGAGCGGCTCAAACGTTTCCTAACCCAGTATAAAGTCTCGGAGTTCGTCTCACACCATGCGTCGTCGACATTGTCGGCTAGACGACGATCCCCCTGAGGTATGAGCAGAAGGAGCATGAGGGACATAGCCCCCAGGTTGGCTTTCAAAATGAAACCCTCCTCTACTGGGCCATAAACAAAGGTGTCGGTCCTTTGATCGTATGAAGAAGGGGCGTCACTATCTGTCCTAGAAGAAGACTCCCCATGAAAGGACTGAGATTGCGTTAGGCTCATCGCTTACCTCGAGGGAGAGCAAGCAAGGGCTAAGCCGACGACGCGTTTAGGGCGATGCGGTAAAAGGCACGACGTCGGAAGAACGCTCCGCAGTCGCCAGAAACCACCCTCAGGAAAAGAAGCAGGCAACCCCGGCTCCACGACGATCCGCCTATTTATAGGATCAGCGGCCTAAGCGTGATCGAACGATCAATGGCAAGCCAAAACCTTTGAATGGACGAGGCGTCGCCATGCGTCAGAAGCCCGACAGGCAGGAGACGTTCACCCGGATCGGTAACGCTTGCCGCCTTTTTAGGTAGTGCCATCATTAGCAAGGAATCGAGGCAATCTCGCGACGATTGACCTCTCAAATCACCCATAAACTGCACGATCTCCCGCGCGAACCCCCAAATCATTATGTCAGAAAATGTACCCGAAGTCGGCACCGGAATGACGGAACCAACCTTGGTATGCGCACACAGCGAGCATTGTCAAGTAAAAAGTTAAAAAGATTGGTCTTTCTGAGCTTCTCCTCGGATCTCGTAACCTTTCCGATGAGAATCCGGGGGGCCAATGATGCTGGTTGCCAGCCGCAGTCTGCCGCCGATGACGCCTTCGGGATTTAGCGACCCGGCGCTCACCGACGAGAGGGTCCTCGGCAGGTCAGGGGCGGGGGGCCAAAGATCACTCAATCACTGTGCAAGGTAGGTCCATCTGGTCTTGCCCCTGTTAACCTTGTAAGCTTGATATGGAAGGGCTCGAGGATCTCGGGCCGCGCACCTTCCCCTTCGTGGCTGGCAATCGCCAGTTGCGATCCAGGAGGGCACCCGATGATTGTGCCCTCTGCCTTGAAACCACCCCTTGGTATAACAGAAGTAAGAGACGCAGATTAAGGCAATGGGCAGTGGCCTGCTTGCATAAACCCCCCTATAAAAACAAGGAGACACCACCAAACAAAGGTAGGCTACTCGTGGCATTGAAACCCTTTCCCCCTCTTTCATCTGTCTAACTTGGCGTCAGAGTGTCTCCCCACCGAGGTGACTCGGTGGTTTTTGTAGGTCGGAGCTCTGTCGAACCTCGCCGACGACGACACGCCCTCACCTTGGGGCCCACTCGGATTGACTCTGTCAACCCCCTTTTGCTCTTGCAGCAACAAGACCTATTCTAAAGAAGACTCCTTATGAACTATCAAAGGAAAAAGCCCAACATCAGTCATCTCAGACCTTTTGGCTGTAAGTGTTTTATTTTAATAATGGTAAGGATAATTTAGGGAAATTAGATGCTAAGAGTGATGAAGGTTTCCTGTTAGGATATATTTCAAACCTAGAGGCTATAAAGTGTTCAATAGAAGAACATAACCATAGAACAATCTGTGCATGTATTATTTGATGAAACTAACCCTTCTATCAAAAGGATAGAAGAAGAAGAAGAATGTGTTGATGATCTATGCAGGGATCTTGAAAAGACATCTCTTGAAGAAGAAGGCAAAGATGAAGAAGTGGAAGATCCTCCTTAGAAGATCTTCAACAATAAGAAGAACCACAAGAAGGACTACCTAGGAATTGAGGTACCATAGGGATCATCCTAGAACAACATCATAGGTGATCCTCAAGCAAGGGTAAGAACAAGAGGTATGCAAGCTCCTTGTGATTTTTCTGCCTTAGTTTCTCAAATTGAGCCTAAAACAATCAATGATGCACTGGATGATGAGTCTTGGATCCTTGCTATGCAAGAGGAACTAAATCATTTCCAACGCAGTGAAGTTTGGACCCTTGTACCTAGACCAACTGACCATCCAGTTATTGGAACCAGATGGGTTTTCAGAAACAAGATGGATGATCAGGGGTGATTACTAGAACAAGGCCAGACTTGTTGCTCAAGGATATTCCCAAGAGGAAGGCATAGACTTTGATGAAACCTATGCTCCAGTAGCTAGATTAGAGGCAATTAGAATTTTATTAGCATATGCTTGTTCTCTTAATATTAATTTATTTCAGATGATGTTAAAAGTGCTTTTCTGAATGGTTTTATTAAAGAGGAAGTGTATGTTGAGCAACCACTTGGTTTTGAAGAAACTAAGCATCCTGATCATTTTTTCCGTTTAAAGAAAGCACTGTATGGTCTGAAACAAGCTCCAAGAGCTTGGTATGAAAGATTAAGTGCTTATCTTATATCACATGATTTTATAAGAGGTAAAGTAGATAGCACTTTATTTATAAAGAAATTTTCAGATGGAATCTTAATTGTACAAATTTATGTTGATGACATTATCTTTGGTTCTACTAATAATCACTCTGCAAATTCTTTGAAAATTTAATGCAAAGTGAATTTGAAATGAGCATGAGGGTGAACTTAATTATTTTCTTGGATTGCAAATCAAGCAGACTAAGGAAGGAACTCACATTTGTCAAACCAAATATATTTCAGATTTACTTTCTAAGTATGGTTTTGACAAGTGTAAGCCTTTAGGAACACCCATGAGCTCAGGCATTAAGTTAGATAGTGATCCTCTTGGTAAAAAGGTAGATCAGAAGCTCTATAGAGGAATGATAGGATCACTGCTCTATCTCACTGCCAGTAGACCAGATATAATGTTCAATGTTTGTCTATGTGCAAGATTCCAAGCTGATCCAAAGAATCACATGTTCATGCAGTTAAAAGAATTTTTAGATATCTTATAAATACCAGTAATTAGGTCTATGGTATCCCAGATGCTCAGATTTCAAGTTAATTGGTTATAGTGATGCTGACTATGCTGGATGCAAATTAGATAGGAAAAGCACCAGTGGAACTTGTCAATTCTTGCAGGGTGCTTGATATCTTGGTCTTCCAGGAAGCAAAACTCTGTAGCTTTATCCACCACAGAAGCTGAATACATTGCAGCTGGAAGTTGCTGTACTCAACTCTTATGGATCAAGCATCAATTGGAAGATTATGGTCATCAGCTCCAAGAAATTCCAATGCTTTGTGAAACACAAGTGCAATAAATTTGACCAAGAATCCAATCCAGCACTCAAGAACGAAGCATATTGAGGTTAGACATCACTTCATCAGGGACCATGTAAGTAATGGAAATATTTCACTTGAATTTGTCTCTACAGAAAATCAACTTGCAGATATTTTACAAAACCTCTTCCTGAGGATAGATTCACATCTATTAGAAGAGAAATAGGTATGTGCAACCCTGATTAAATTACCAAATCAAATTCTGCTTGAATTATATGCTAAATACTGTTGTATGAATTGTCTGTGAAAAATCATCCTGAAAATTTCTAAGTCTCAGACTTTCGACTCATGCATTCGACTCATGTATTATTGTTACATTCGATTGATGAAGTAACAATGCATTCGACTGATGCAGTCGAATACTAATTCGACTCTTTAAGAAGTCGTGAAAAGGCGCTTAATATTAAAATTATGTAACTGACACCTCATTAAGACACGTCCCTTCATGTCTTAACGGTCAAATCACTTAACTCCGACCGTTCATCCTGAAATCTAGGGCCAGTTACTTTCTCTTTCCATATAAGCAAACCCCTTCTCCCTTTCGAAGACACCCTTTCGAAATCTGTCCTCTTCTGCTCTTCGCGCCTTCACTGTTCTCCGGCGAAGACACTAGGAACCATCAGGAACCTCATCTCTCCGGAAGAGGTAGGTTCTTTCATCTCTCCTGTGTATTTCTCTCACTCCTTTGATGATTCCCTGAGCCTTTTCTGTTCCTATCTTCTAGATGGCTTCATCTAGGGTTCCAGAGTCTGTCCAGTTGACCCCTGATCAACTCCAACGCCTGGCCAAGATACCAATCTGTCCTGGAAGGCGGTTGAGTTTTCCCATCTGAGTGGAAACCTTTCATGGGTAGAAGAGACCCTGAATGCTATGGATGGACCAAGCTCTGTCAGATTTCCGAGCCCTTTGTAGCAAATGCAATTAGATCATTCTATGCCTCTCTACAAGTTTCATCGGAAATACTGTGATAGGATATGTCAAAGGTACAAAGATCACCATTTCAGAAGAATTGTTGGTTGAGATGTTGGATTGTCCAAGTTCTGGACACAGGCTTAGTGAGTTCATTCCCTTAGAAAAGCAAAAATTGGGGATTATTGGAAGTTTGGGGACTATCAGCAAGAGGGGACTTCAAGTGAATGAGTTGTCTGCTGAAAAGAGACTAATTCACTCAGTGATCACCAACATTGTGACCCCTAGAGTAGGAACTCACTCCTCCATTTCTGCAAGAGATGGAAATCTTTTATTTTGGGCAGTTCAGAGGCACCAAGTGAATTTGCCAGCAGTAATTTTAGAGAAAATGATTGCTTCCAAAGACCTGCAGGAATCCCTTCCCTATGGATCTCTGCTCACTCTCATTTTCAAAAGATTCTCAGTAGATCTATCTGGAGAGTTGTTTGTTGGAACCAAAGAGAAAATTGGAATTTTCACATTAAGAAGAAGTCACTATTCCTTAGTTGGCAAGAAGCAAAACTTGTGGTTCAAGGACTCTGCCAGAGTGTGAGCATGAAATTTTTCCTGATGAACCTCTTGTTTCTCTCTACTCACACATGTTCCAGCATCAGAAGAAAGATTAGAAGCCCCTGCAGTTCAAATCAGATCTGAAACCTCAGTTCAGATCCCTGAGCAAGAAGATGCAGTCAATGCTTTCTCCTCCCTTCCAGTGCAAGATGCTCCTGAAGACAATATCAGTGAAGTTCTAAGAGACCTTCGAGGCAAAGGAGTAGCATCTGAAGATGTTCCAGCTTTCACCCCCTTGGAGCAGACCTTTGAAGAGAGAGAGCCTCACTTCTCTCCTTCTCAGTTTGAGACCCGGCCAAGGTCTCAGGGGAGAGCAACAATAGTCTTAATACACTTTTGGATTTGGTAAGAAGTCAGCATGAGAACCTTTCTGTTCTCCAAATGCAAGTAGAATTGATTGATGTCAAGTTTGACAGCTTGTCTGATGGGTCAAGCAAATGAAAGACCTATTGCTTCAGTTAGTGCCAACAGGCACTTCTAGGCCATCAGGGCCTGCTTCCTCACAGCAGCAAGAAGAAGAAATCCCTGCTCAAGAACAAGAACAACAAGTAGATCCTCAAGTGCCTGCACCTGAAGATCCAGTTATTGAGCAACCAGTTGAAATTGAAAAAGAATCTAAAAGTCAGGCTGAGCAGTAGCCTTTGATGGATGAATCCCAGCAGAAAGATGAGCAGCCTGCTAAGCAGCAGCAAGTTCAAGACCAAGAAGCCCAGTTAGCAGTAGTAGCTTATCAGTCTCAAGATGTGCAGAAGCAAGAGCCAGTACTTGAGAAGCAGCCAGAAGAAGTGGCAGCAGTTGTTGAAGGATCCAAGCATGAAGGTCAGAAATCCAAGGCCAAGAGAACCCTTGAGTCCTCTCAGAACCTCCAAACCTTCAAAAGGAAAGTAAGGAGAAGACTAGTCAAAAAGGGTAACCCTGTCTTCCCTCTTCCTCCTCCAGCCTAATCCTCCCCTGCTCCACCTGTTAACCCTCATCTTGAGCCCACTCCAGTTGCACCTCAAACCTCTGCACCCTCAACATCAACTCCTGCACAGCCTTCACACTCCACTTCTCCGGATCCTCCTCCTGCAGCTATTCCATAGATCCATTTTATCACAATGTCAAGTTCTCTATCTATCCTATGAAACATCAAGCCAAACCTCTTAAGGAGATCACTCTAAATCTCTCCACTCAACCCCCCACTACTTTTCTTCTCTTCCACTGCTTCCAAAACTGACTCCAAGAAAACCCTCCTTCATCTAGTTGAGATACTTCCTAGTATCCAGCTTTCAGCTTCTAGTGGACCTAAATTAGGAGACAAACCCCCTTATTACTTCCACCATTTTGGTATGCTTTTGTTTATCACTCTGAACAAAACATGAACCTGTTCAGAGAATATCTTTCCATTAGAGCATTTCTTGAAGTCCATGGGATGCCAGGGTTCACTTTTGAACATGGCTTCCTGTTTTGCTGAAAACCTCACAACTTTCCATTCCAGATCTTCAGCTTATTTCTCAGAAGAGTCACTGCCTCACACCCAAAGAATTTGTTGATCTCTATCCAGCAGAGGCAGCCAAATTTCAAGAAACCCAATCCAGGAACCATTTCTTGACTGTGAGCACCATCTTTCTCTAAGGTTCCATGCACTCTTTGCAACCCATCTCAAGGCATCTCAGGCCAAGTATACAGAAATGAGAACTTTCAATTTTGAAAGATTCAAATTGGTTTGCCTGATGTATCCAAGGGGCAATATGAAAATCTGTTAAGAGGTCAAAGGGAAATTGTCCCTTCTATGACAGTGGCATTGCCCTCCGCTCCATCCTCCCCTCATAGGCGCAGTCTCCTACAGAGGAACCTTTGCTGAAGCTATATCAATAGATTCATCAGAATTGCCACTAGATTCAGAATCAAGTACAAGTCCAAGTTGAGCTTCCAAAGGTTTATATTTCTTCAACTGTCCAAGAACTCTCATCACCTTCTTGACATTCAGTTGAGCTTTGCTGAATCTGAGAGATTCTCTCCTGAGCAATGGGCCGCAGCTTATCCCTCCTACAACTCTCAGTGTCAGAAGATGAAACTCTCCCTGATGAATTTCACTCTAAGAGTCTCATGGATTTGAAAAAGCACATAGGTCATAGATGGGCACAGAGATATCTTATTTACTATCAAGCCAAAGATGCAGCTGTGTCAAATGGTCTTTACTGGAATATCACTCTCCATGAGTTTCTTCATCTAGCTGCAACTAAAGAATTTCTTCCCCTCAAGCTAAGAATAGACAGTGACAGATATTATAATAAAGTTGGATGGTACCGAAGGCGCCACGTCAAATCCGTTAAGAAATTACCCTCCACCAATCCAACTTACAATGTTGATTCTAGCTTGTTTGACAATTCTTTTTCCAAGAATGAGATGAAGCTCTGGGAGCTCATCCAACCCTTTTTAGCTATGATCCCTCAATCCCTGTATCTACCCCGTTCAGTTAGGTCCTGAACTTTGTATTTTTTTTATATATGATGAAATATATCTCTTCTTGCCTTTGCATTATCTTGTGTTTTGCTATCCTTTATGTTAATGCCACAAAGGGGAGAAAAGGCATAGTAAAAGCTTATTGGAGAAAAGTATAGAAGAAGTTTATTTACTAACCTATTTAAAGATTTTTGTCATTAACAAAAAGGGGGAGAATTGTTGAGCACTACCCCTAAGAAATTAGAGATTTTCTTAATATTTATAAACAATGTTTTTGCTATGACAAATCTTTAAATATATGTTTTTCAAAGTAGATACACCACAAAATTCTATACAGATAAAATTCATGAACACTCAAAAATTTCTAAGGCCACACAGACTACTTCTATAGCCTACTGAATTCGACTGATGCCTTTGACTGCAAAATCCGACTCCTTCAGAAACTCAGACAAAAGTCTTGAAAAAATTTCTAAGTCCACAACTTTGCATAACATTCGACTCATACAGCCGAATGTTTCCTTACTCTGTATTCGACTCATACAGCCGAATGTTCCTTACTGTATTCGACTGATGACTCCAACTAGTATAATCGAATGCTTCATAAATCCTTAGCACCATTCGACTGCTACCTTCAGCTCATACAGTCGAATGTTTTCTTACACTTGATTCGACTGGTATCTTCGACTATCACAGCCGAATACCTTATAAATCGATACATAGTATTCGACTACTGTAGTCGAATTACCTTGTCTTCTCAGAAGTCGAATCACTTGATCTTTTCTCTACTGAAGTCGAATCATTCCTATTTCTTCAATCGAATTATCTGTTCTTATGCATTCGACTTCACTGTCAGTTTTGTGCTTGTACTTTTTACCTCACTGTCAGTTCTGTCTTGAAAATAAAAGTCTATCAAAACTATTTTGATTCTAAATATCCTAGACATAACTCTTTGTAAGACGTTTGTTGTATCTTACTGAAACCTCAGAATATTATTATATTCCTCTGACAGGACATGACATATTGTATTTAAAATATTCATCCTGTGCAAAACCTTTTTTGCTTCTTTCTGAGCTCTATAAGTCTTGATGTCCTTGCTTCAGTTTATTAGACTCATAAGACACAAAGCATTTATGAATATCTCAGGCGCATGGCATCTGACTGTCTCACCTACCACTGACAGACCCATGCTTCACCTTTTCAGCATAATCTGTCTGTCTGCTTTTCTTTTCTGAAAGGTTTGAGGGATACTAGGTTCCATACTTTTTTGTACTAAAACTGACCCACCTACCACAAAGGTATGGAGATACGTTTCTCTTTGTCTTGTCCTTGTAACAGGTATTAATTGGAGCATATGTTTAGCATGTCTTTCTCTCAGACCAGCTCTACAAGAGCTTATCTTCTAGCTGTGGGCAACTGCTCCTCTTCTGAAGACCTTGGGAAGATTCAAGTTTCAAGATCTCCTGGACAAAGTCTTCAAGATCCAAAGGATCCCAGAAACTCTCCTCAAACGGCTAAATTGCAAACATTCACCAAGCTCCAACGGCTATCTTCTTCAAACGGCTATATTTTGAAGATTATAAAAGAAGCACAATAGAGAGACTACAACAACACACCAGATACACAGAAGTGCATACAAGCCAATTCTCCTGAAAAGCTTCATTCGAATCATTCAAAGCTCTCTCTCAAGCCTTCCTGCTAGCAACAGTCGGAGAGCTCCACTTCAGAAAATTTTCTTCTAAGTTCTCTGTTGGGTGGAAATTGAAATTGTCATATTTTCTTCAAGTCCACCCTTGTTGCTTCAGATAGGATTTAGTTTCATTTTTGATCTTTTAATCCTACTGAAGTCAGTGTGTGTTTGTGCTCAGATTTGAGGCAAGCACACAAGTGTTTTAATTCTTCTTCCTATGTAATCTCTGCAGAAGGTAGTTCTGCATTGCCCCTCCTGTGAAGGGAAGGCCTTGTGAAAGGCAGTCTTTGTACCCCTGTTTAGGGAAGACTTGCTTGGGAGCAAGTGGGTTTGTAATTCCTCTCAAGGGTGAGAGAAGGCCAATTTGTTGGCAGTTAGTGGAAATCTCAAGTGGTTGACTTGAGGACTGGATGTAGGACTTCCATGTGGGAAGGGCCGACCAGGATAAAATCCTTGTGCATTTCTTTGTGTGATTGTTTCCGCCTAGTTACACTTGAATCACACACATCACACTAAGCACTAACATATCCATTTAGTGTTGTGTTTTTCAGAAGAAATTTTTTAAGATAAAAAGTCATATTCACCCCCCTCTAGGACTGTTTGTTTGCCATTTCGATCCACACAGCCACCTTTGGCCTGTCGACAGACAGGGTCCAGGTTCCAGAAATCTGGTTCTGATGGACAGTGCTGTCGACAGCCACTCTCTGGCTGTAGACAGACACTTGTCATGTGGTGTTTAACTAGATTTGTTTCATGTCCAAACCAAAGGTGACACACTTTGGTATTAACCCACAAGTTGTTCCCCCATTTTCTTGATTCCACTACTTACGTTGAGAAGACCATTCAATTTTCATCCACATCCAATTTGGAAGGTTCTTGAACACCCCAAGTATAATTGATTCCTACTAGCTACAACCTTTTGAAGTCATTGGCATTGACTCCCCATCCTTTGCTACTAGTGAGATCTTTAGTACTTTGTACCACACGTGAATATTTAACAGAAATGATTATGATGACAATTTTTGGTCTTGGACTCATTGAGATATATGCCTGTGCAAGTGGGGCTGATCCAGTCCCGGGAGGAGCACCCGAATTCGTTTAATTGGCCTTACGAACGATAATGGATCTCTTGATGTTTGGCATTGATCATCCTTGCTTGATTGGTCATCATCTTATTTTAATCATGAGTTGAACATGTACTTGAACCAGAATGTGTTATATATCCTGAATTCTTTTCTATGCAATTTAACTCAGTATTCTTGTTCTATAATTGTTATCTAATTGACAGGGTTATACAGTCATCCTTGATATTCAATTGCTACCAAATAAGTCTCTTGCCCAATTCTTTGATTACTTAGCCTTTGATTAGAAGAGTGAATCCTACTGGGCTCGTTAGCTCATTAAATCTTACTTTTTTAGGTGACATGATGAGCCTAGCTCTTAAGGGGGGTGTTGCGCGGGTCAACTAGTCGACAGAGTCCCTTAGATTACCTTTCTAGTATTGTAGTTAGAAGAATGGAAATGTTATTTTCTTTGCTTTTTCTTACTCATCTTGTGGATTTGTTACGAGGAGTACATGTAATTAAAGCTTCCGCGATAATGACGACAGATGTATAAAATTAAGTTCTATTCTTAGTCTATTTTTTCTGTCATTTTCGATAAATAGACATTTATTAGGACGTGACAAGTGTACACCATAATCCTTCCACTTCAGTGGGTAGGGCAAGAATAGGATTTGTAGTTAGCATTCCTTCATGTGCTGCAGAACCCTTCTCACACTCTTCTGCCACACATATGAATTCTCCTTCATAGTCAATTTAGTTAGAGACACAGTAATTTTGGAGAAGTCCTTAATATCTCTTCTGTAATAACTACAAATCCCAGAAAACTTCTTACTTCTGATACATTAGTGTCTCTACCAGTTCATAACAGCTTCAACCTTAGATGGATCGACTGCAATGCCATCCTTTGAAATCACATGGCCTAAGAAAGATACTTCCTCCAACCAGAACTCGTATTTGCTTACCTGGCATATAGCGATTGTTCCTTAACAGTTGTAGGGCTATCCTCAACTGTTCCTCATGATCTTATTTAGTTTTTGAATAGATTAGGATGTCGTCAATGAAAACCAACACAAAGTTATCATGGTATGGCTGATACACATCATTCTTAGCTACATGAAAGCTGCTGGTCATTTGTTAGTCCAAAAGGCATAACAACAAATTATAATGCCCATATCTGCTCCTGAAGATTGGTTTTGTGAATATCCTCCTCTAAAATCCTCAACTATTGGTAACTAGATCTAAGATCAATCTTAGAAATATTTGGCTTCGGAATCTGATCAAACAATTCATCAATCCTTGTCGAGGATACTTGTTCTTGATTGTGAGTTGATTCAACTGTCTATACTCAATACACAATCTCATTGACCTATCCTTCTTTCTTAACAATAGTACGAGGGCTCCCCACAGTGAGGTACTTGGTCTGATAAATATTTTCTCATCAGATCCATTAATTGCTCTTTCAATTCCTTGAACTCTACAAGTGACATTCTATAGGGGGCCCTAGACACTGGGATAGCTCCAGGTATTAAAGAAATAGATAAATTTACTTCTCTCTCTAGGGGGAATACCCGGTAGCTCCTCTGGAAACACATCTGGAAATTTTCTAACCACCGTAATATCTTCAATCTTTACATCTTTCTCTCCACTACTACTGATCAGAAATGCTACGCACCCCTTCTTCATCATACTATGGGCTCTAAGGGTATAGATAGAGATATTGTTTTACAGTTAGCTCCTAAGTAAACCAACCCTGGATACTCGCTAAAGGTTACCCTCTCTTCCTGCAATTCACACTGGCACCAATGTTGGGTCAGCCCATCACTCCGAGATCACATCATAGTGATTCATGGCCATACATACTAGATCAACTGGTAGGTTTTTTCCGCCGATGTCAACATCAGCAAAGGAAAAGATTGGTTGAGTTTGGTTTCCTTGCCCAAGAGGTGTTGATGACGGGAAACTCACAATTCATTGATATCAGTTTCATAGATAAGGTGTCAGTGAATTCTGTGATATGAATGAGTTTGTGGCACCAATATCAAATAAAACAAAGGCGATCTTGAAAGTATTTGAAGAGTACCTTATACCACTCCTCTTCCTCAACCGTTTTTGGTTCTAGTTATGGCTTGAAGGCAGCCTTGCCTCCTTTGTCCATTCTGACGCTTATCCTGTGGGTCTGCTCCATAATCATGGGCAATCAGAGATCGTACGGTCTTGACTTCCAAGCATAAACATCTGCCTTGAGCTCTCCAGTATTGTTCAGACCGACGACCTGCCTTATCACAGTGCTTGATTTTTCCAAGGGAACCACTGCCAACTACTTGTTTGTCTCCCTCGGCTTCTTGTCCTTCTGTTCCCTGAAACCACAACTAGGCATTTTCTTCCCGATGGTAGGTTGGTATCTTCCTATAGTTGATATCTGTTCCCTTTTCATAGTCTTTCCTTTAATTCTCTCTACAGTCTCCATAGCATCTTCCAGTAGCTGGGCTTTCTTTATCATATCAGTGTAGGTCTGGATGTCCATTGGCGCCAGTTGGGTGATATATTGGGGCCTCTGGCCATTCAAGAACCGTTTGGCATTCATTCTCTCGGTCCCTACCAAGTGAGCAGCATATCGGGCTAAGCGAGAGAACTGAGCCTCGTATTCAGCCACAGTAAGCCCACGCTGTTTTAAGGCTGCAAATTTAGCTGCTATCCTCTCTTATACCCTTTCAGAAAAGTATTTGTTGTTGAAATGCTCAACAAACTGCTCCCAGGTCACTTGCTGACCTTGCATTGTTGTTTCCACCAACTCCCACCATGCATTGGCATCCCTTTCTAGTTGGAAGTTGCCATCAGTACCTTATTCTGGTCATTGCACTGCATAACTAGGGTGTAAACGAACCGATACGTTCAGCGAGTAGCTCGACACTCGGCGCGATAAAAATTCGACTCAATTCGATTATTACATAAACGAGTCGAGTTTGAACAAAAAAAAAAACTCGGCTTATAACGAGCCGAGTCTGAACACATGTGAGCTCGGCTTGATTATAATCACGAACAACTCGTTTAAGTACTCGTTAAGAATTCGATTAAATACTAATTAAGAATTCATTTAATATTCATTAAAACTTGTATAATATTTATTATTAAATAAATTAAGTTATTAATATTTTATAGAGTATATAAATTATTTATTTACTTTGACATAAGAAAATATAATAAATACAAATAAAAATTAAGGTTTATATGTAAATGTTAAAATATAAAGAGTATAATTTTAAAAACTTTTATAGGGTTGATCTTGACCATCCAATGGTTGTAAACCCTTCCCCCTTGTAGTCTAATCTATATGACCCACCGTCCCCCCATCTAATCCATCTCTCGCCCATCGCTTCGTTGGAGGGACAAAGACAGAGAAGCACTGAAGTGGAGCCACGGCGCCTCGCCCCCATCTCTCTCCCCTCTTCGCTTCCGGCTGGCGTCTCCTTCTTCCTTCCTAGCACAGCAGCGGTGGAGCCCCTCTCCGTGTCCAGCATCTCCTTCTTCCTTCCTCGCATAGCAATGGTGAAGCCCCTCTCCACATCCGACGTCTCCTTCTTCCTACTAGGCACATCGGTGCTAGGCAAAGCCCCTCTCCATGGCTCCATCACTAGCCAACGCAGCAAGATGTCTCCGCAGCTCCCTCTCTGCGTCTAGTGTCTTCTTCCTTCCATAGGTAATGTCTATATCTCTTCTCCCTGTCTTCCTCTTGAATTCTCCCTCTTTTTCTCCATCCCTCTTTTGATCCCTCTCTCTCACACAGTCACACAGGCTGATGGAAGGCCTCCCTCTCTCCCTCTTCCTCTCCCTCCCTCTGGCTCCATCTCTCTCTCACACATAAGCCGACAGACGGCCTCCAGCCTCCCTTTCTCCCTCTTCCACTCCCTCCCTCTGGCTCCATCTCTCTCTCACACATAGACCGATAGACGGCCTCCGCCTCCTCTCTCCCATCCCCCTCTTTCTCTCTATCCCTCTCTTACTCCCTCTCTCTCACACACACAGGCCGACCGACGGCCTCCGATCTCCCTCTCCCCATCTCCCTCTTTCTCTCCATCCCTCTCTTACTCCCTCTCTCTCACACACACACAGGTCAACCTCCGGCCTCCCTCTCTCCCTCTTCCTCTCCCTCCCTCTGGCTTCATCTCTCTCTCGCTCACACACACAGGCCGACCGACGCCCTCCAGCCTCCCTCTCTCCCTCTTCCTCTCCCTCCCTCTAGCTTCATCTCTCTCTCTCTCTTACAGGCTGACCGACGCCCTCCGACTTCCCTCTCTCCCTCTTCCTCTCCCTTCCTCTGGCTTCATCTCTCTCTCTCACACACACAGGTTGACCGACGGCCTCCGGCCTCTCTCTCCCCATCTACCTCTTTCTCTATAACATTTTAACCAGAAGATCCAAATAAGTTTAACCATGAAGGCTTCATTCCATTCTGTAACCTATTTGACACCAACACACTCTGCCTTTGCCTCTTCTTTAATGAGGAACTGCGGCACACACAGTCACACACACTGTCACACAATCACTCCATCCCTCTCTCACTCCCTCTCTTACACACACAGTCACACAGTGGTATACTCATTGTTATTGTAGGAAAGTAGCAATTATACTTATAGTGGCTATTATACTTTCTCTATCTCGCTTTCTAATGATTGTTTTTTTTCAGTTTTCAGCTACTCATCTCTGCCTCCCATCGCCCTGTAGCGGCTCATCTCCCTCGAACTCCTGAAGGCAGCGCCATCGTCTTCTCCGAACTCAGGCAACATATTTATGCTTAAGAGATAAACTTTGTGTTCTAGTATATGAATTAGTGTGTCATGAAATCTATTTTTTATCAAATACTTCATGATTGTTAATAGGTTGATGTCTTATTCTATTTTGCATGCCATCATGTTTGGTGCTCATATCATTTAGATTTTTTATTTAAGATTTTTTAAGGTATGTCTTCTCATTCCTCACATCAAGAACCTCCAATACCATCATTGCCCTTACAAGTTTCTACTTATAGTGTTGGTTCATGATCAAACACTATTATGGATAAAGATAGTGAGTCTATTCCGACAGCAAATGAAGTTATTGTAGTTGATGGTGAAGAAGTCAACCTAGAAGCTGATATAGAGGAAAACTCTTATACAAAGAGAAGAAGGAAAAAACATCTGATGTTTGACAAAATTTTTAGAATGTGAAACTTCCTGATGGCACTAAAAGAGTGCAATGTAATCATTGCAAAGCCAAACTTGCAAGAGTGCAATTGGTACCACCACACAATTTAAAAGGCATTTGGATTGTTGTCCAGATTTCAACTTAGTAGGTCAGAAACACATCACTCTACAAGCATCTGCTCCTAATTCTAACTCAGACAGTGTGAATGCCATTCCAAATGTCAAAACTTGGAAGTATGATCAAGCAAAAATCAGTAAATTACTTCTCATATGATTATGGTTCATGAGTTACTATTTATGTTTGTTGATTATGATGTATTCAATATGTTGATGAAAATGTGAATCCTTTTTATCAAAGGATCACACGACAATCAATAAAAACTAATTGTATAACTATCTATAGCATGAGAAGAAGAGGTTGAAGAATGTGTTAAGGGTATTAATAGAGTAAGCATCACAACAGATTTGTAGAAGTCTTGGCAGAAGGTGCAATACATGGTCATAACATGTCATTTTGTTGAAAATTGAAAGTTGCATAAGAGGGTTTTAAATTTTGTTTCTGTACCTCCGCCTCATTCTGGAGTTGCTATACATGATGCTCTTTATAAATGTTTTGAAGAATGGAAAATTGAAAAGAAAGTAGCAACTATAACTGTTGACAATGCTTTTTATAATGATACAACAGTGAAGATGTTGAAAGATAGTCTTAATTTTCAGAATAAGTTGTCTTGCAATGGTATATTGTTTCATGTGCGTTGTTGTGCACACATATTGAATATTTGTGCAAGATGGTTTATCTGAAATTCAACATGTCATTGAAAATATCTGAGAAGTGTCAAGTATATTTCAACATCTACTACAAGACTATCCACATTCAGTGATATTGCAAAGCAATTACATTTACCTAATAAGAGGTTGATTTTGGATTGTTGCACAAGATGGAATGCAACTATAATATGTTGGCTTGTGCATTAGAGTTTAGAAAAGTGTTCCCTCGATACCAAGAAAGAGATCAACATTGCATGTATTGCCTTCTGAAGATGATTAGGATAGAGTTGAAGATGTTTGCTCTTTCTTGGCACTTTTTAATGAAGTCACCCATACCATTCCGGTAAGATGTTTGCTCTTTACTTTGTTATTGAGTTTTGAATTGTGCAACATATATCTTATACATCTTTATTTTGTTTTTTAATAATTTTTTAATTTTTTTATACTTAGGTTATGAATATCCAACTTCAAATTTATTTCTCCTTAAACTTACCAACATTAAGAACTCCTTGATGACAAAAGTGTGTGTGGTAATGAATACATGCAAGCAGGTTACAAGAATGAAAACAAAATTTGACAAGTATTAGGGTCATTCTAATTTGTTGATCTCTATTGCTGCTGTCTTAGACCCTAGAAACAAAATGAGCTGATTGAATTTTCTTTTCAATCTATTTATTCTGAGGATATAGTTGAAAGACATACTTTTGAAGTACGTGACACTTTATATACAATTCATAAAGAGTATGTGAAGGGTTATACAATAACTAAGTTGATAATAGTGCAGAAGATGACACTCAAGAGGTAAATTCAGTAGTGGTGTCAGTAACACAACTTCCACGTCTACTTCTAAAGGAAATCAATATTAAGTGGAAGGAGAAAGTTTGATCATTATATCAGGAGTGTTGATACTATTGAAAATATGAGATCTGAGCTTGATGTCTATTTACAAGAAGGTGTGTATATTTGTGATGAGAACTCAACTGTAGGTTTTGATGCATTAGAGTGGTGGAAGGCAAATAATTTGAAATTTCACTTTTTATCAAAGATGGCATGTGATATCTTGGTTATTCTCATCACTTCAGTGGCATCAGAAGCAACATTCAGTGCTGGGGGTAGAGTGATTGATACATATCGATCTTCTTTGGGAGTGGAAACTGTCCAAGCTTTAATTTGTGGAGAGGATTGGTTTAGAAATTTTTATGGCATTAAAAGGAAGGCAAAGCTAAGTGCTTTATTATTTTAGGCTTTTAATTTACTTTAAGTTTTTAAGATTCCAACATGACTTTTAATTTTCAGGTCATGGAGGATGTTAGGAAGTTCTTCTTCCTTGAAGTTCTCTTTTCAAGTTGTGGAGTGACATTGTAATGTACTAACTATATCTATTTAATTTATTTTAGTTGTTACATGATTTTAAAATGACTAATAAATTTATTTTATATTCTTCTACATTTCAGGTCATAAGGATATTAAAGAAGTTCTTCCTTGGAGTTTCATTGTAATGATTTTTATGTTCAAAACTTTAAGACGTTTGACTCGTCTTTCTTGTTTTTGTTGAGCCATGATGTTTTTGTATTTTGAAGTGGGATTGTACTATGTTGTTTGAAGTTTTTGATACATTTGACATGTAATGTTTGAAGGTCTTTAGACACTATTTCTTATCATAGCTCATTTTTTCCTGTTTGTGTTAGTCACTATGGACCAGTCAAGAGGTAGGGAGATTCTCTATGGACCAGTCACCTATTTACCCTTTTCATTTATGAGTTTTTGACATTTTTTTATATATTTGATTATGTTGTTTTGCATCTTGTAGGTAAGGCAGTTTACTTGCAGTCCAAGCAATATCTTTAGAATTCTCATTAAATAGTTCAAGCAATATCTTTTGAATTATCTCATTGGTGAAACATATATCTGCCTACAAAACTGTCCATTCATATCTCTCCTCTGCATGCTTCTTTGTATCTTGATGCCTTTCCTAATGCAAATAGTGATAGATAGTTGATCTTTGTAGGGTGCAATGTCAGTGACTACCAGACCACAACAAAAACATATATAGAAAAGGAGGTAAATATGGCATACATGCATGTATGTATGGTATGGCATACAAGAAGTAGGTGAACTACTTTTTTTTTGTTGTCTTAAGATCACATAGGTGAACTATTATCCAAGATGATGTACAGGTGATCTATTATTTTTTTCCTTTTGAATTGGATTTGAGATTACTAAAACAAGATACTCTTGTCTAAAGGTGCAACATGGCAACTGCACCGTGCTGGCCCTGTCTCTCCCACTGTTCGGTATTCAAGCTATTATCCACTGTTCTGAATTTTTTTTGGAAATTTTATGCATCAACGTCTAGCAACATAGCCTCCACTGTTCTGGCATCTAATGTCATTATACATATAATGGCTGGTTGTGAGATATAACTCAATTCAATTTGGAGGCAATTCATGTAGCCATAAAGATGGCCAAACAAGTGTCTTCATCTATACAAATTATATCGTGGAATAACAAAGCTGTGAGGCATCGTATCCCTTGAACTCTTATTGCTTAGCATTTTTTTCTACATGGAGGCATTTTTTTTAATCTTCCTCTTTTATCTTTTGTTGACAGGTTATACAAGACATTTGTTTCAACCATCTTCTTCTGTTGCTGCTGTCTTCCATAATTCTGTGCATCATAATTCTAAGCCATTTCATTTGAAAGCAAAGGCTTTGGAAAATCTTATAGTATATGCCCCATCAGGCATGTTATCCAACATGAGTTAGTGCCAAATCACATTGGTACTTCTCTAATGCAGTACAGGTTAACTTATGCTGAATTCTGATATGGCAGAAACCAAGGTATACATTTAAAAAACTATCCCTGATTATTTGGCCCTTCACTATCTTTTTTCCCTTTTAGTTTTTTTGAAATGTGGATGGTACCACAAAGTATATTGAAATAAGAAGAATGTACAAGAGTAGAGGCAAAGCAACAAAAAGACCTCCAACAAAAGTCCTCTCTCCAGTTCAAACATCCCAATAACAACCTCACCTCCCCATGAACAAAAGGAGGGAGAATGAGGACTCTCAAAGTGACCTAGTAATTTAGCCCACCAAAACATTCCTCTTAATCCCTTTTAGTAGTTGAAATTGAGTTTCAATTTTGCAGCAGATTCATTTTTATATGATGGTTGCTCATAGCAGTGAAGAGTTAACCAGTGATTGTGGCAATGGAGAAAGAAATTGAGAAGTTCTCTGTCAATGAGGTCGAATAAGGTGCAAAGATCTAATGCCTGTGTTCGACCATCATAGGTATTCTATATTCTATCTATCAGTGTTCACAATACATCTACTCCTTTTGGGTGAACTCTTTGCAACTATAACTAACTTTGAGTTTTTACTCATTTTGTGATTTCACAGTATATTCACATGATTTTTGTGAATTTTGTTGCTTTTTGTCAAATCTCCCATTTTATAACACTAGCAGCTTATAATGTTTCATCCATATAATCAAAGAAGAGTAAACTTGTTGGATACCATAATGTGTAATAAATGCCTAGTCATCTTCCACATCCATGTGAGTGGTTCATATGAGATGCCACAGAAACTGGTTGACTCATAAGTTTTGAATCTATAGTTTGAGTTCTCCTTGTATTTGTGGATCTCCAAGAAGGTTTGAAAGCCAGATCGGAGCTGGAACTGGTGATGGCTGGTTGAGTTTTTGTTCTGGACTGGAGCAGGTTGGATCTGTCTTGTCATTACAAATTTGGCCCTACTCCACTATAGAAAGGGTATAAACTATTAATAATTTATGGAATAATACTGAATTAAAATGAATGAAAAGCATAAATTAATAAAGCAGGGTAGAACTGGCTGATGCAACATCCAATGGCTGCTTCTGACTTGTTCATTGTAAAGTTTCCCTGGTTTTGACCTTTGTTTTTTCCCTGTCCAGATTATCACTAGAACTGGTGAACCGACCAGATAAGGCTGCTTCCAGTCGAGTCCTCTACTTCTGGTCTGGATTAACCTGTTATTACTCTATGGTTCCATCATCTAGTCTGAACATAGCTTGTAACTCTGATGTTGTGCAGATGGTTTGAGACTTCAGGAAACCCCTTCCAAATGTATTGGAATTTTGCCTTGTTGATCTTTGTTTTACAAATGAGGATGAAGCAAGAGAGCTTCTAAAAGTTTATGAGAATCTAGTTCTGCTCTTATTAAACCACTATTGGTTGTCTCTTTGTTTATATTTTTTTTTTGTTGTCTTGGACATTTGTACACTTGTAATCTTGTTTTGTTTTTGTTGTTGTTATGTAAACATTTTATTTTGAATTTCCAGGAACACCTTTGTTTAACCCCACTAAAAAAAAAATTAGTGTTGGGTGTAAGATGCTAAAAAAGGAATGAATGATGGAAGTCCCTTCCTTAGCAAATGTGAATGGAAATGCCCCACTCAATTATACGAGTCTGAGTTCGATCTCCAATTGTGTGTAAACGAGTTTGTATTGATGATCAGTCCATCTCCATATAGTTTTATTTATTATATCCATTTTTTGGTGATTAACAAATCTTAGATAATATTCCTAATAAATTCTTTTCAAGTTTATCCACAAGAAATAATTCAAGAAAATCTGTAGTTTACTCTCACACACTATCAGAGCATGCATTTTTTCTAAGTACACACCGACTTCCTTTATAAAACAATGATTTCCATCGCTATAACGATTTCATAAGTAAAACATCGATTTCCATCGCTACAATGATTTCATAAGTAAAACATCGATTTCCATCGCTATAACGATTTCATAAGTAAAACATCGATTTCCATCGCTATAATGATTTCATAAGTAAAACAACGATTTGATCGAAAACAACGATTCGCTTATACTTAAATAACGATTTGATCGAAAACAACGATTCACTTATACTTAAACAACGATTTGATCGAAAACAACGATTCGCTTATACTTAAACAACGATTTGCTCGAAAACAACGATTCGCTTGTACTTAACAACGATTTGATCGAAAACAATGATTCGTCTGTACTTGAACAATGATTTGGTCGTAAACAACGATTCGCGTGTACTAAAACACGATTTGATTAAAACAACGATTTGCCTTCATTTAAACAACGATTTGATCACAAACAACGATTTTTCTTCACTTGAACAACGATTTAGGTCTCACAACGTTTCATTATTGAAACAACGATTTCATCTACTCATCGGTTTCTGTGAATTGATAACTTTGTATAGAACATCGATTTCATTATACATGGACTATTTCACATCAACTTGGTTTCAACATGGATTACATTTTCATATGATTATATCGTCAATTTGGTATTAATATCATCTTTATACAGAATGCTCTTTATATATCTCTTGTACAGTCTTGCTTTATCTTCTTAGAATTTTAAATATGTATATGCTTAAAATTCTGTGATTTTAAAAACCTTCCCTCGCACACAAAGATCTTGTCATTCCACACGCAATCTTCTTGCTTACTTGATGTATTGCATAGAGTCTTGATTTGTGTGATGTCAGAATAACCTTTCAGTTTAAGCATATCTTTATATTCACCGACTACCAGGTTGACTGACAACGTAGATAAAAAGGAGTTGTCTAGGTATCCGTGTTATTGCATGCATGGCTTTTGTAGTAAAGTACGTCAAAGATGGATCTGTCAACTTGTCGAAAGGATAAAAGATTCAAAAATCTTTCCCGAGAATGCAAGGATCAATCCAAGCGCTTATAGCTGCAAGCTCACCTCTCCATGCCTAGGACCAGTCTCTCTAACATGCATGAAGCTGTGAGACAACGGACATCTGAACGGCTACTACAACGGTCAAAATAATTTGCAGAAGATAAATAGAAGACTGATGACTCCATGAAGAAATCATACATACACTGAGAGACAGACACATCCACGCACATCTGGCAAGCATCAGAAAGAAGAGCTTATTCGCTTCAGTCACCAACTTTCAGCTCTTAGCTCTCGGCCTTCACTTGCTTAGTCTTTTGAGAGCTCTTGTTGTTATGAGAGATTTTTATTATTGAAAATATTTGTCTCTCAGACATTGCCTCAGATCAAGCAAATTCGTATAAGCTTGGTCTAGGGGCCATTCGCCTTTTTACTCACATTCTTTGTTTGATCCTCTTCAGTTGTGAGAGAAGACCTGTTGTTGAACAGGTGGTAGTTTATTCCCTTCATTGAAGAAGGAAGACCTGTTGCATCAGGTGTTTTTTTTGTACCTCTTCGTGGTTAGAAGAGAAGGCCAGCTGCTGCTGGATGTGTAAGAGTCCTTGAGGGGACAGTACCCTTGGTTAGTGAAATACCAAGTTGTGCTGGAGACTGGACGTAGGACTCCTTGGGATAGGAGATCCGAACCAGGATAATTCCCTGTGTCTATGTGTGATTGCTTGTCTTTCTTTGTTCCGCACTAACTGTCCAACGTAGTGGTTGTTGTCAAGTGTTTTTATTTACAGGTATTTTTCGAAGACGAATTTTTAGCAATCCATTCACCCCCCTCTGGGCTTGCTATCTGGGCAACAAGTGGTACCAAAGCCAGTCTCTTCAGAAAGAAGATCTCACGGTCTGAAGAGCAAAGATAATGGCAGCTCAAGGATATGCTGAAGGTCAGTCCGTCAACAGACCCTTTATTCGTCGATAAAGATTACAATTACTGGAAGACTCGAATGGAGTTCTTCCTTCAAGGTCTCGATTTTTAGCTATGGTCTATCATGAAGAAGGTGATCTCTGGTAACCAATGAAAAAAGACAATGGACAGATGAAGACAAGAAGAAATATCTCTTAACAGCAAAGCAAAGAGTATACTGTGTTGTGTTCTCAGTAAAAAAGAGTTTAGCAGGATTTCCGCCTGCAAATCTACTATGGAAATGTGGAAAAGTCTCAGACTCACATACGAAGGAACTGACAAGGTGAGAGAAATAAGAATAGACATCTTGGTAGCCCAATATGAAAGATTCCAAATGCAATCAGGAGAGTCCATCACACAAATGTATAGCCGATTCACTGACATCACAAATGGATTGGCTGGGCTTGGAAAGACCTATGACATCAGAGACATGGTGAGAAAGATACTGAGATCACTACCAGTCTCATGGACTCCAAGGTGATAGCTATAGAAGAAGCCAATGATCTAAGAAGAATGTCACTTGATAAACTCATTGGGTAACTAATGGCCCCTGAGATAAATATGGAGAGGCTTGGAGAATCCTCCAGCATGAAGAAGCATAGCAACGCACTAAAGCTAAGAAGGTAGCTCCGAAGAAGAATCAGAAATAAAAGAAGTGATGAGAACAGTGAAGGTGAGGAAGCTTTTCTCTTAGAAGGCTACAACGTATTCTGGCCAAGAAAAAATATCAGTCAGGGAGAAGGTACTTCAAGAAAGGGAGAGACTTCAAGAAGCCTGAAGTTAAGGATGTTAAGAAGTCAGAACCTATATGCTACGAATGCAAGAAGCCTGGACACATTAAGGCTGAGTGTCCAAAGCTGAAGAAGACTGAGTTCAAGAGAAGGACAACTCAAAGAAAGTCAAAAGATACAAAAAGAAAGCCATGGCGGCTGCATGGAACAACGAGAGTGACTCAGACAGTGAGTCAAGCTCCAACGATGATGAAAAAGAAAAAGCCAACCTAGCCTTTATGGCAAACACTGATAAAAGGTAACTTCTCTCTCTTTTACTTCATGCAATGAATCTGATTCTGATAGTCTAGAAGATGCATTCAATGAACTATACAGTAAGTATAAAGATGTATGTAAGCTATTAAAACTACCAAGAAAATTATGCATGCTTGGAAATCACCATTTCAGATCTAAAATCTGAACTGAGCAACTAGAAAAACAATCTCTAAATTTAAAAGAAGAAATTAACTGTTATGTGAAGATCTAAAAATTAAAATAAACAAATAACAATCTAGAAAATCAGGAAACTTTAAGTAAACTTAAAAAGGAAGTGACACACTAACAAAAGATAATGATATTAACTAACACAATCGAAAATTCATAAATGGAAAAGCATCTCTAATATTAAAAGAGCAAGAAGATCTGGTAAGAAAAAGCATGGTTTAGGATATATTCCACCAGATAATGAAGAAACATCATTCATCCTAAAATTTATCCAACACCAAATTTGTAGCTAAACAAAATACTGATTATAAATCTAACATTAAATACAGGCCAATAAATTAGTAATAATATATCATGTTGTAGTCATTACAATAAATTAGGACACACTAAAATAACTTGCACAACCAACACTTAAAGTGGATTCCTAAAAGAAAAATGAGGAAACTAACCAGCAAGGACCCAAAAGAACTTGGGTACCTAAATCTTAGTGATTTATTGTAGGGAACTCTTAGAGCATCAAGTGGTACCTTGATAGCGGATGTTCAAGGCACATGACTGGAACCAAAGACTATTTTCGTACATCAAAGATGAAGAGGAACAGTGACCTATGGCGATAATGGAAAAGGATCAGTGATCGGTTGTGGATCTATTGGAAGTCAAGACAGAACCCTCATAGAAGATGTTTTTGTGTCAAAGGACTCAAGCAGAATCTCATAAGTATCAGCCAACTGTGTGATAAGGGTCACCAATCAAGTTTCAGTAGTCTAAATGTCTAATTATGAGGATAGTCAACTGTCTTCGAAGCCAGCAGAGAAAAGAACTTGTATGTACTGCACCTAGAAGAATTAAAGGATCAAGATATTTGTCTAGCAGCAAATAAAGATCAAAATGTTGAACTATGGCACAAAGATTAGGTCACTGCAGCTTGGATGGAATTAGAAAGCTTATCAAGCGTAATCTAGTGGAAGGTCTGCCCAAGATAAATTCAAGAATAGAAGGTGTTTGTAAACCATGTGCAAAGGGAAGCATGCAAAATCCTCCTTTAAATCAAAGACAGTGTAACCACCTCCAAACACTGGAATTGCTTCATATGGATTTGTTTGGACCGATGAGACTACTAGCCTAGGAGTAAAGAACTTTGGATTTGTAATAGTAGATGAATATTCAAGATTTACATGGGTATCCTTCTTAGAGCATAAAGATGATACTTTCGAAAGTTTTGTGAAGTTCAGTAAGTTAGTTCAGAAGGATAAGAAGTACAGCATAAGCATTCGCTCAGATCATGAAGGAGATTCCAAAATGAAAATTTACAAAATTTTGTGATGATCAAGGAATAGAGCACAACTTCTCAGCACCAAGACACCTCAGCAGAATGAGTAGCTGAGAGGAAGAATAGAACCTTGTTGGATATGGCTAGAACTATGCTATCAGCTACAACAACAACTTCCAAGATATTTCTAGGCAGAGGCTATCAACACAGCTTGTTATATCATAAATAGATTTATGATAAGGCCAGTCCTGAAGAAGACTGCGTATGAGTTGTACAAACAAAGAAAGCCCAAGATCAGCCACTTCAGAACGTTTGGATGTCCATGCTATATTCATAACAATGGTAAGAGAGACATAGGTAAGTTGGATTCCAAATCTGAGAAGGAATCTTTATGGGGTATGCTTCCAAACCCAAAGGTTATAGAGTTTTAATAAACAAAGTTTATTAATTGAATAACTGTTCATGTTATTTTTGATGAATCTAACCTTCCTTGAGAAAGGAGTCGATAATGATGATGAAATGCAGAAAATCTCTCCAGAAACTGAAGAAACATCCATTAAAGATTACGAAGAGTCACCCTTGGAAGAACTACAACAGAAAGAAATAATTCATAATGATCTTCCAAAGGAATGGAGATACAAGAGAATCACCCAAGAAACATATCATTGGAGATCCATCAGTTGGGGTAAGAACAAGAGGTAATGCTATACCTTGCGATTACTTAGCATTTGTAAAACAAATTGAGCTAAAGTCAATGAAGCACTATCTGATAAATCTTGGAATTTAGCCATGCAAGATGAACTTAATCAGTTCAAGAGAAACCAAGTTTGGTCCCTTGTTCCGAGACCATCAGATCATCCTGTGATTGGCACCAAATGGGTGTTCAGGAACAAGTTGATGAAGTTAGTGTTATCACTAGAAACAAGGCTAGACTGTTGCTCAAGGCTATTCCCAGAGGAAGGCATAGATTTCGATGAAACATATGCACCATGGCTAGACTAGAGGCTATTCGAATCTTACTTGCTTATGCATCCACATTGGATTTAAAGCTTTTCAAATGGATGTAAAATCTACTTTTTTTAAATGGATATATAAAGGAGGAAGTCTATATGTAGAACAACCTCCTGGTTTTGATGATGTAGATTTTCCAAATCATGTTTTTAAATTGCATAAAGCATTATATGGTTTAAAGCAAGCACCTAGAGCATGGTATAAAGACTTAGTGCATTCTTGTTAAACCATGGTTTTATCAGAGGGCAGGTAGATAGCACACTGTTCATTAAATCAAAAGTAAAAAATTATTACTCGTGCAAATTATGTAGATGATATCATATTTAGATCTACTGACGAATCTTTGTGCAAGTATTTTGAGAAGCTCATGCAGGGAGAATTCAAAATGAGCATGATGGGAGAGCTCAACTACTTTCTGGTCTACAAATCAAGCAAGGTAAAGAAGGTAGATATATTTGTCAGCAAAATACACCAAAGTTGCTGAAGAAGTTTGGATTCGACAATACTAAACCACTATCCACTCCAATGAGTACATCCATCAGGTTAACAGTGATAAAGAAGGTAAGAAAGTTGATCAAAAACTTTATAGAGATAGATAGGATCATTGCTTTACTTGACTAGCAGACCTAATATTCTATTTAGTGTGGCATGTGTGCAAGTATCAGGCTGATCCTAAGGAATCCATTTAATTTCTGTTAAAGGATCTTTAGATATTTAGCTAAAACTCATGATCTAGGTCTATGTATCCAAAATCATGCTGACTCTACTGGATGCAAGGTAGATAGAAAAAGCACCGTGGTAGTTGTCAATTTCTGCAGGATGCTTGATTTCATGGTCTTCAAAGAAGCAAAATTCAGTAGCACTATCAACAGTTGAAGCTGAGTACGTAGCTGCTGGGAGCTGTTGCACTCAACTCTTATGGATAAAACTAGCTTGAGGACTATGGATTGCACATCAAGACCATCCCATTGCTGTGCGACAACACTATGTGATAAATCTCACCAAGAATCCAGTTCAGCATCTCAGGACGAAACAATAAAGGTTTATATCATTTCATCAGATCATGCAGCTAATGAAATATAAATATCTCTTTTATTGATACTTTAAATCAGTTGGCAGACATCTTTACAAAAGCCTTATCTGAAGAGAGATTTACGTCTCTTAGAAGGGAATTAGGCATTGTAATTTGTAATAGATATGTCTGTATGTAACTGAAATAATAATTTCAGAATAATATTTATCCCTCTTTCCGGAAGTTAAGTAAATTCCTTATTTCTTGCGCATAAAGTTGCCATAACGTTTCAGAATAGATTCTCTATTTTGTCGTTATCTGCATTTATTGCTCTAGCGTTTCAAAAGCGCCTTTATGTCTTTTTTGTAAAGCCCAAAATCCATGCTTGCGATTCATCTCTCTCTCCTCTTCCTCTTTCGACTTGCCTGGAGCGCTAAAACCCTATCGATTCCAGATTCCTCTCTGTGTGATTTTGAAAGAACTCTTTGTTCCCGCCAAGATTTCTTGAGGGCTTCTGTTCCATTCCTCCCCACTCCTCCAGAAACTCTCCTTGTTCAATTCCATGGCTGCTTTTGGGAGTTCCGGCACCGTAGGTGGTTACAGCGTCGCCTTCCTCACAGCGGAGCAACAGGAAAGGTTTACAGCAGTCAAGATCAAGTTGTGCGGTAACAAGGCAGTAGATATTGCTGATTTAGAGAAGAATGGGATGCATAGTATCATGGAAGCCATAGAAGGATGAAATGGACAAGAATGGTCATAGTTTTTGAAGCTAGCTACCCGACTTGGCCAAGGCATTCTACACCTGCCTGAAGACGGAAGAAGATGGGTCCCTTTCCTCCATATAAAAGGTACCCGCATTCTCATCACCTATGATCTACTGGAGAGGCTATTTGGTGTGTCTACTGCCAGTCGCAGTGGGGTAGACATTGTGGATATTCATGCTAAGGGTTTAGGCATCATCGGAACAGAGTACAAGCTAAAAGATGGTAAAATAGATATCAACCAGTTGAACGCATTCAACAGGATCCTCCACTTTATTGTATGCCAGATTCTAATGCCAAGAAGTGCCACCTTCTCAACTTGCCCTAAAGCTGACTCTGACATGATGTTTTGGGCAATCCAGAACTAGGATATAAATATGGCTCAAGTAATCATGTGAGAATGAGATTTGCTACAGATATGATATGGGACAGAAAGAACAAGCTGAATGTTCACTTCCATATGCACACTTGCTGACTAGAATATTCAAGCATTTTAATATGATTTGAATGGAGAGGTGATGGAGAAGATGGGCTAGCCCGTTCGGTCCAGAAATCTGAAGAAGAGTGGATTCTCTCTAGTAGGAAGCACTTGGACCAAGACCTCTATGGTAGAAGAGAGGCATTATTGGAGAGGTCCCAGAAATTCCAGTGGTTCAAGAAGAGGAGAAGCAGTTAGAATAGAAGAACCAGTGTCAAGTGCAAGAAGAATAGAAGAAATTGCTCTTGAGCAACCATCTGGAGTGAGACCCCCTCAACAGTCATTGCATCTGTAATTGAAGATTTTTAGAGACTGTTGCTCACTTTGCAGGGAGCAGGAACATACCATCATAGAAACATCTCTAATTTCATGCTGAAGTTGCTAGTGTGGATGTTAGCCAGGAAGCAGCTGGTTCAGAAGATGTGGCACCAGGCCACACAAAAGAAAGTCTTAGGGAAGATATTTCTATTGATCCTACTGCAAATATTGTTGTTGAAGCCAGTGTAACTGTAGCTATTTCAGAAGATGTGGCACCAGGCCACACAGAAGAAATTCAGTTAGAAGATGCTCCAGCTCAGGGGGAGTATGAATTTCAGGGGAAGCCCACAGCTAGTGCCCCTGCTGATCCATTCCAAGAAGGTCTAGTGGAAAGCACCTTTGATGGTGTTGAGGATATTAACATGGAGCCAGCTATCGGCTCAGGCAGTAGAAGCAAGGGTGTTGCCACATAAATTCCATTGCTAACCAAGAAGGCTCACCGAAGATCCAAGAAGAAGAAGAAAATTCTTGTGCACCTGAAGCATGTAATTGAAAGATTAAATGCACAAGGGAGATCTTATGCTCTGTACAGTCTGAAATTTCTTCTATTTTTATTAGTCAGAGCACTGAAGCCAAGGAGATTGGAGGAGTCAAAGCTGTGCTCCGAGAATGAGAAATGATTGGGAAGCCTGAAGCAATTAGTAGCAGAACTTTTAGATTTTGTGAGGGTGCAGTTGTCCACTCAGCCCCTTTTGCTCCCACTCAACCAATAGTAGAAGAACCTGCAGTTAGGCCATCAGGGTCAGTTGGTGAAGAATCTGGGCCACCAGGCCATCTGTAGAGGAAGTTGGGGCCGTTAGGGCATTTGTTGAAGTCAAGGCCATCAGGCTAGTGGTTGAAGATGTTGGCAGTGGGCCATCAGGGCCAGTGCAGTCAGAGGCAGAGCAAGTCAGGATTCAAGAGCCTGTAGTAGAAGCTGTTGTGCCCCCGAAGCTCCTGTTCCTTCTCCTCTTCAGACCCCAGCTCCTTCACTCCCCTTCATCCTCCACTGCCCCTCCAACACCTGAACCCTTCAAACAACCTCTTCCAAAACATATCTCCTCACCTACACCTTTTCCTACTACCCCCTCGTCTTCACCTAATTCTTCTCCTATTATTCCTCCTCCTCCCATCTTTGAGGAACTTCCAACATCTTCTTTAGCTGGACCCTCATCTGCTGGACCATCTGCACCACCTCCTCCTACTTCTTTCTATTCTCTTCATCCACCCACTCCTCCATCATTCATAACTATCATTCAGGAGGGTGCTCGTATTCAGGGAGAGGTCATTCAGGACATTAAGATAAGTTTGAAGAAGTAATTCTTCGCTCAGTCCTGTCTGTTTCCCTCTCATATTCACAGGACAAGCTCTTCTAGTCCTGCCCCTAAAAAGAGGAAAGTCTGAAAGGACCTTGCTCTCTCCTCTGAACCTCGTTTTTCCCCTCTTTGTTCTCTCTTTCTGTTGAAAATAGAAGCAGATCCCTATACTGTGAATTCTTACAAAACGTACATTTGCTACCATTTTTGGCCTCCCTCACCTTAACCTCACTGACCACCTCTCCTATTGTTCTTCCTCTCTCACACATATCAAAATCTGATCAGTCCCAATCTTTTCCATTTGAGTCTAAGACTGAAGACCAGTGGGCTAGGGGCCATCAGTCTCTCTACATACAGTTTCTACTTGCAAGATCTGAACGGTTCCCACCTTCAGACCATCCTCTCTCACTGTCAAGTGGTTTGTCATCCACCAAGAAAGTCTGGGGCCTTTCATCCAAGAAATCAAATTGATTCGGCACTTCCAGATGTTTCCAGACTATAGATTGTCAAGAATTCCTAGAAGTCTAGATTGGTCAGTTCCCGGGGAGCCCTTGCACAGTTAGAACTGAAAACACCTGTCAATACCTCCCTTTAGGTAGATTTTGCTACCCTAACGCTACCATAGGTTGTCTTCCTCCCCAATCTTCATTCTTTGATCATGGAATCTACGTGTGGACCCTTATCTTTGAGAGATTTTCTAGAGTCATGGCCAGAATCACAGTCTGTCAGGGGCTCCTCTTGCCTTCCACAGATTTATATTCTGTGAATATCACAGAGGAAATATCAAGTCTGAAGTTCTAGCTCCTCTCTGTCTGAATGTGAAGGCTCTCTCTCATCTGATGGGATAGCACTATCATTAGGTTGCTCAGCAATGGCTGCCCTGAACTCCTCTTTGTGTTGCCCCTAGCAAGTCCAGAGAGGGGTGAATGGATTCTTCAAATTTGAATACCTAAACTTGTCCACAAAACGTTCACAACAAACACCACCTTCGATAACCGTTAGTGTTAGTGAAAAGACAAACAGAAAACACAGGCAAGCACACACACACTGCACAAGATTTTATCCTGGTTCGGACCTCCTCTCCACAGGAGTCCTACTTCCAGTCCCTGAGCAACCCTCAGGATTCTACTACCAAGGTTACAGTCCCCCCTCAAGGACACTTACACACCCAGCCGCATTGTCTTCTCTTCACAATCCGAAGAGGAAAACAACACCCTGAACCCTCCAGGTCTTCCTCAACACGAAGGGAATTGACACACAAATATGTGTTCAAGGGATGATACGCCCCTGGACCAAGCTAATAGCACAATACTTGATCCGAAGCGAATATTGATAGGAAAAAGATCTACAACTCATACTACTCTCAGTACTTGAAGGCTCTCTCGGTTTTTACACTAGACACAGAGAGCTAAGAGCTACAACCAATGATGGAGTGAGACTTGAGCTCTTCTATGGTGCATGCTGATTTTGAATTCTCAAAATGTATATCTTCACGTAGCCACCAATCTTCTATTTATATCTTCTTTGAAAAATGTAGTCGTGAAGTATCCATTGTCCTCTATGTTCAGAGAACGTTAGACTGCATGGCTTTTCCTTTGCAGTCAACGATTCTTTGCATTCCATGCACGTAAGAAGAAACTCCTTTTTGATATCCTCCAGCTTCTATTTTATTCGACGTTGTATAGAGTCGTGCTGTCATAGACCTGCACACATTAAATGCTAAAACGTAGACAGCTAAGTTGTCTCTTGTTATCAGTCAACGTTAGAGTGTGAATACGTCAAAATAGAAATTCCATTCTGTCTTTCCAAAAAGAATATAACAATGCAGAAGCATAATATAGAAGCATCTGGGCATGCATTGTGCAGAGAAATGTACGGTTATATTTAATGCATGGATGATAGAGAAATATGCGGGATGACTTTGACTTGTCAAGATATTTGAATATCAAGTCGATTATGAAATCGTTGTGAGAATCACTTATGAAATCGTGTGAACAGTCTTACGGCCAAATCGTTATAACCAATCGTTGTTTTATTTTATCGAGTAGTTACAAGACCAAGTCGTTGTTGTGACTTATCAAATCGATGTAAATACCAAATCGTGTGGAACTTATCGAATCATGTGAGACAAAATTGATGTGAAAGCAATCGTTGTTCTCACTTATCAAATCGATGTGAACAAAATCGATGTGAGAGCAAATCGTTGTTCTCACTTATCGAATCAATGTGAAACAAAATCGATGTGAGAGCAAATCGTTGTTCTCACTTATCGAATCGTTGTGAAACAAAATCGATGTGAAACACTTAGCGAATCATTCTCAGATCGAAATCGATGCGATCACTTAGCGAATCGTTCTGCGATCGAAATTGATGCGATCACTTAGTGAAATCGTATAAATATGAACTCGATAGGGGTAAGGAAATTGTTATGAAACTATGAAATTGATATGAGTGGAAATCGATATGACTTGCGATGAATCGTTATAACATTTAGAGAAATCGATGTGTACTTAGAAAATTTATATGCTCTAACTAAAAATGCTTCAGGGTAAAAATACTTACAGGTTTTGAGTTGCTTGACTTTCTTTGATTTATTTCCTATACTTAACTTCATAGAAAACTTGTTGGATTAGCCTTTATTTTAGTTTTGTTAATCACCAAAATAGATATGTAATTTATCTAAATTACATGGGGTAAACTGATCATCATCATCTCCCCCTTTGGTGATGACAAAAACATAACAAAAATCATAGATGTTCATGCATAAATTTCAGTGAATCTGCAGAAATAAAATGAGAAATGTATTTCAAGAAACACTAGATTTCTCCCCCTTTTTTCCTTAAGCAAAAAGATATCATACGAAGACAAAGAGAGAGATAAATATAAAGAAGCAAAGAACTTTTTATTTATCTTGAGGGGTTACAGGGAGGTAGAAGCAAGAGATGGAAGAGAGGCATCCGTTGAATAATGGCAAAGCCTTGCATTCCTGCTCCTCAAAATAGACTTGAAAACCCTAAAAGCATAGAATCGATGACCCCATGACAGGAAGCATTCTTTTGATGTGGAGTTAGCACTGAGCCTCTATAAAGGTGCCATATTCATCTTTGCCAAGAGAGACCTTGAAGAAGTGAAAGAGTCAAAATTGGCAGACCGAAGAAATGGTTGATCTTGACAGGGTAGGGGATCTGATGCTGCAGGAGATCTTTCTTCAAAGCCACAAAAAGTGTGTACCGTGCTACTCACTGAGCATAGGGCGTTTGAACTAGATAGATGGAATTTAAATCTAAGAAGGCTTCAACTGAGAGAGAAGCTTTGCCTGCCTTAAACAGGACTGTTCAAAGTTGCCACTGAAGGGCAGATGGTTGTAATGCTTTTCCCAATCGGTGGGTGATAGCCTTTCACATTCAGATAGAAGAGGTGCAAGAACCTTAGAGGTGATATGGCCTAGGTGAAATTCTTGGAAGAGGAATCTTTGGAAGGAAGGGAGACGACCCTGCTGAGCTGAGATCCTTCCCATTACGCGAGCAAACCTCTCAAGATAACAGGACCAACTGATGAGTCCATGACCAAGGAATGCAGTTTGGGGAGAAACACAATGTTTGGTATTTTTAGGGACATGACTAAGAGAACCAGTTCTGTGGACATGAGAGGCAACTGCCAAGACTAAAGTGAGAGTGTTGTGCTCCAATTCATCCTCGAATTTATTGAGAAATGCACTAGCAAGTTTGCACTTTCAGGGATAAAGGTGATAAACGAGGGAGGAGGATGAGGATGAAGGAATGATGAATGAGTATGAGGAGGATGGTGGATGGTTCAGCAGATGAAGGACCAGAGGAAGATGAGACTCCAGCTGATGATGAGGCTAGAGGGGTCATCAATGACAGGAGGAGGTGGAGGAATGATGAGGAGGTGGAAGGTGATGAGACGGATTTAGAGGAAAATGGAGTTGGGAAGAAGAGTGCGAGGCATGGGTTGTTTGAAGGTGATAGGTGCTTGAGGTGCTGTGGAGGAAGATGGTGGTGAAGGAGGGCTGGAGTTGCAAGAGATGAAGGATCGGGGGCTTCTGGAGCGTACAGATGGCTCTTCTACTCTTGGAATCACACCCTTGGAAACCACTGGCCCGGTTGGCCCACCACACCTCCTGATGGCCTGGTGGCCTAGCCTTCACAGCTTCAACATGAACCTCCATTTCAGTTTGCTACCTTTTCAACAACTTGTGGCCGGATGGTCCTACTGGTTTTTCTGAAATTGGCCCTGATGGCCCAGCATCTTGGTGCCTGGCCTCTGAGGCCTAGAACTGCGGACGGGTTCTGCAGGAGAGGAGCAGAAGGAGCATTTGTGGACTGCGCTCTCACCACATCTGCAAGTGCGGGTAGAAACTTTAATTCTAATAAGCTCACTTCGCACCCATCTAACTGCATTTCTAACCATGCCCATCTCCTTAGCTGAAGTACTCTGGCTTATAAAGATAGAAGCAATGTTAGATTGCATAGAGCAGAGAATCTTCCCTTGTTCATCCATTCTTTCAATAAGAGGTTTCAAATTGATTTTCAACTTCTTCTGCCTCAGCCTTCGATGTGGCTTCCTGGTGAGTAGGGAATCTCTGGAGCTACTTGTTTCCCCTTTTTGCTTGCCCTTGCAACGGCTCCAAAAAATCATCATTGTCATCATCTGAGGCACTCTCCACAATGCCTTCTTGAAATTCATCTACAGGGGCATTGGTAGTGTGCTCCCTTGGATTTGTGCTTCCTTCTCAATGACTGCTCCCCTTCAATAGGAGCATCCTCCATAGGAACGTCTATAATTGGCCTAATGCCACAACCTCTGAAACATTTCTTCGTTCCTCCCCCTGGATGGAATGGATTCCAGCACACTCTAAGAATAGATGCCACAATTGAGGTGGGGTTGATAGCCTCTGAAGCTTGCTCAACTGGCTCAAAATTTTCTTGAGGAATATCCTCAATCTAGCTTCGAATGATCACTGATTCTTCTGCTGCTACTGCTGCTTCTTCTACCTCTTCTTGGACCTCTTGGGCTTCGCCAATAATGGCTTCACCTTCAGCCACTGAGGTCTTGGTCCACACACCATTAACCAGTGAGATCCACTCTTCTTTCAAGTTTCTGCTGCGAATAGCCTGCACCATCTTTTTGACACTACTCCAGACAAATTAATGCCAAATGTTGAAATACCTTGGTGAGCAATGTGCATATGGTAGGACACATTTAGCTTGCTCTTCTTGTCCCAAACCTGAGCGGATGCAAACTTCATCCTTCTATTATAACCTCAGCCAGTTTTATGCTCTGGTTCTGGATAGCCCAGAACATCATATCGGAGTCTGCCTTAGTACAAGTCCGAAAGATGGCACTCATTGGGATCAATATTTGGCAAACAATGAAATGTAGAAGACGGTTGAATGCTTTCAGCTGGTTGATGTCAATCTTCCCATCCTTCAGTTTGTACTCGGACCACAATCCCTAATCCCTTCACCTGGATATCCACAGTGTGAACCCCACTGTGACCGGGTGGTGCAAACTCCAAATAAAGATTCCAAAAGCTCATAAATAATCTTAATCTTGGTTCCTTGACAGTGGATGTCAAGACCATCTTCCTCAGTCTTCAACAAACGTAAAATGCCTTCACTAGGTTTGGATAACTCACCTCTGACAGTTGCCATCTCGTCCATTTCATCCTCTCCATTGCTGCAATGATGTTACTCATTCCATTCTTCTGCAAGTCTGCAACGCCACTCTGCCTTGTGCCACAGACCTTGACTTCACAGTGGTATACCTCTCTTGCTGCTCGGCGGTAAGAAACGCAGCTCCATAGCCCCAGACGCTGCCGGATACCCCAGACGCGGCCATGGATTTGAATGGGAAAGTTTCTGGATGATTGGAATGAGGAAGGAGCAGAAGCCCTCAAGATTTCTCGTGGGAAGGAGTTGGAAGCTTTGAAATCCCAGAGAGTCGATGCCGGAGTCGATAGGGTATCGCCTCAGGCAAGTTGAAGGAGATGAAACGAAGGTGAATCGTTGTAACACACAGATTTCAGGTTTTTATCAAAAGAATATAGTGACTTTTCGAAACAAGAGGCGCCATAAATGGCAGAAAACGACAAAGTGACCAGTTCGAGAGGAATAAATACTTAAAATTAATCGAACCGTCTCAATAAGTAAGAAACAAGTAATATTTTAATGAGATTTGCTTAACTACAGGGAGAGAAAATTTGGTTATTCTGAAATAATTTATATTTCAGTTTTATACAGATAATCTTTCACAATTTACACATGCCTAGTTCCCTTCTAAGAGAAGTAAATCTCTCTTCAGGTAAGGCCTTTGTGAAGATATCTACTAACTGATTTTGTGTATCTACAAAAGAATGTTTATATTACCATTAGCTACATGATCACGAATAAAATGGTACCTAACCTCAATGTGCTTTGTCCTTGAATGCTGGATTGGATTCTTGGTAAGATTTATTGCACTTGTGTTGTCGCACAGTAATGAATTGTCTTGATCTGAAGTCCATAATCCTCAAGTTGTTGTTTAATCCACAATAGTTGTGTACAACAGCTTCCAGAAGCCACGTACTTAGCTTCAGCTGTAGACAGTGCTACTAAATTTTGCTTCTTTGAGGACCACGAAATCAGACATCCTGCAAGAAATTGACAACATCCACTGTGCTTTTCCTATCACCTTGCATCCGCATAGTCAGCATCAGAATATCCTACTAAATTAGTTTCACATGAATTTGGGTACCATAATCCTAGATCATGAGTTTTGGCTAAGTATCTAAAGATCCTTTACACAAATTAAATGAGACTCTTTAGGATCTGCCTGGTACCTAGCACACATACATACGCTAACATATATCAGTTCTACTTGCTGTTAACTAGAGTAATGAACCTATCATACCTCTGTAAAGTTTTGATCTACTTTCTTACCATTGTCACTGTCTAGCCTTGTTGATGTGCTCATGGGTATTGATAGTGCTTGGCGTTTTCAAATCCAAACTTCTTTAGTAATTCTTTGGTGTACTTGCTTGACAGATGTGAGATCCTTCCTTTCCTTGTTTGATTTGCATCCGAGGAAGTAGTTGAGCTCCCCCATCATGCTCATTTCAAATTCTCCCTACATAAGCTTTTCAAAATACTTGCAAAGAGATTCATCATAGAGCCAAATATTATATCATCAACATATATTGAACAGTAACACATTTTTAAGTTTAGACTTAATGAATAATGTGCTATCTACTTTTCCTCTAATGAAACCATGATTTACAAAAATGAACTAAGCCTTCATACCAAGCTCTAGGTGCTTGCTTTAATCCATACAAGGCTTTATGCAACTTAAAACATATTTTGGAAAATCCATGTCATCAAATTAGGCAGTTTTTCTACATATACCTCTTCCTTTATAAAACCATTCAGAAAAGTAGATTTTACATCCATTTGAAAGAGTTTTAAATTTAATGCAGAAGCATATGCAAGTAAAATCCTAATTGCCTCAAGTCTAGCTACTGGTGCATAGGTTTCATCGAAATCTATGCCTTCCTCTTGAGAATAGCCTTGAGATACCAGTATGGCCTTGTTTCTTATGATGACATCAGCTTCATCCAATTGTTCCTGAACACCTATTTGGTGCCAATCACAGGATGATCTGATGGTCTCGGAACAAGGACCATACTTGGTTTCTCTTGAACTGATTTAGTTCATCTTGCATGGCTAATATCCAAGATTCTCAGTTAGTGCTTCATTGACTGTCTTAGGCTCTATTTGTGAACAAAGGCTAGATAATCATAAGGAAGCACATTACCTCTTGTCCTTACCCCAACAGATGGATCTCCAATAATATTTTCCAATGGATGATCTTCTTATACCTCCATTCCTTGGAAGATTTTTGTCACGCCCCGCCAATTTAGCAGCGGAATAAATGCGGGAAGGGTAACGGCGGGAGAACGTGAACCAGTACATAGTAGAGAAAATGTACAATAGTTGAATAATTCAGAGCATCTATGAACAATAATTGAAATAATTGATTTCATTATAAAATCACTAAGACCATTACAACCGCTAATTCGGAGCCAATACATAGGGCTTAATGACATCATTACATTGAAAAGAAATCTAAAGCAATAACTACTAGACTCCATGGTACTAAGGTAACTTCATGAGTTGACTCCAGGTCGCTCATCACTCTAGTCCTGTCCCATTGGTACGTATAACGTCATCGTCCGACTTACCTGAGACACAATAACAAATAACGAAGGGTGAGCGATAACGCCCAGTAGGACTTAAATCTCAGGCTCAAGCAGGCTTTAAATAATTAGTGCATTAAATGGCAGAGTAACTAAAGATAGAGCGAGTCACGTAAAGCCGAGAAGTAAGAGCACAAGTAACGTGGTTCAAATAGCAGATGAATCAAGTATAGTACAATGAATAAGATCGAGTCACGATAGAAAGCAACACAACAACACGATGGCAAATAGCGTCAACGTCAAGCAACATGTTATAGCAAGGAGAGAGAAAAGTAGTTGGCCATATAGAGAGTAAATTGCACTTTGATTGATTTTCTTATCAATCGAATAGTATAGCACTTTTGATTAACTTTCGTCAATCGAGATAGTAATTGCACTTTGGTTATCCGAAGATAGCCGAGAGAGAGTATAGCACTTGTTTGTCAAAAGACAACGAGAGAATATAGCACTTTGTGTTGATTATCTTAGATTAATCTTGATAGTATGGCACTTGGATGTAATGCCGACATCCTGATCATTAACTCCCGCGGGCAAATGGCACTTTCGGGCGCTCCCCCCAGGACCTGATGGCCCTATTGCGCTGGCATTGGTTATATGTTTATCTTTAGACAATCAATTAATGGCCAATTGAGAGTACCAAGAAATAGATAAGAGCACTAGATGAATAGATGAGATAGTAGAGTGAACGTGAATAGGTGAGCGAGTAGAGTATAGATGAGAGCTAGTGGACATCATGTAAAACAACGAGTAAACAAGCGATAGTAACAGTGCACAACACGCGCACGTCGTATTGGCAGTCAGGTGGAATTCACGATCTTCCCGCTGGCCATGTTATGCACAAGTCCAGAGGTCCGACGTGATTCAAGGTAAGAGCGAACTTCTAATAGTCGTTTGGATCATATCGATCCCTAAAGGGGTAATGGGTGTTAGGGTACAACCGACTCGTCGACCATGTGGAATCCATGATCAGAGGAGACTTACGGAGGCCTTGTGCAAGGGTTCACTAGTCCGGCGAAAGGAATATCCGACGGAGAGTTCACCACAAGCCAAGTAAAGTGTGTATATAAAATGGGTACTCGACGTTCTAGAGGAATTCTAGAACAGTGGAGCGTCGATATCGATATATGAACAACGCAAGAAATGAATACAAGTCCTTTAAAATAGGGCAATAATATACTTATTGCAATAATTACCAGATACATTATGAGATATTTTATGCTAGATTTCAGCCACATATGGATGGTTCATGTGTGTGCATGTGTAAGAGAAATCGTAGCTAGAAATAAGTCGTGATATGTATTTTTAATCATTCAATGTAGCTCCATTTTTTAAAACAAGTTTTTACTGGGGGTATACTGTAAAAATGCGTATTTAGAAAGCGACAGAAATAATTTTTATGGATTTTCATCAAAAACCTGTGAAGGCGACATAGGCCAATGAGGATTGCGACAGGGGTAGGCAGATCGCGACATGGGTACTGTCGCGACGGCCTTGTGAACGCGACAGAGGCGGGAAAGGGTCGCGACAGGACTTGCGAATCAGGTACTGGAAACGCGACGGCTTACCTGTCGCCTTCTTGTCGCGACGGGTAGGCTTTCGCAATCGGACCCCAGAAGGCGACATATCGGGCAGTCGCGATCTGGTGGTCTGCGCCTGACTCTGACAGGAGTCAGACCAGACATTGGATTGCGGCCAGAACATTCAAATTTTGATACAGGGTGTTTAGAAAAACATAACTAATTATATACATGATGAAAATAACGAAACCAGTGGCAAACGAAACTAGACATACGAGAGTACTTCCAGTAAATAGGAATTAGAAAGAGAGCAGGGTTTGAACATGGTTTGAGCATGAACAATAATGAGTAATATAGAACATGACACAGGGAGAGCAAGATTGATTTAATTCGAGCAACATGCTCAACAAAATTAGGGCTTTCAGGGGCAAAAGATGCCTAACTGATCAGTTCCTACAATAAAAATCGTAGCATGGGATTGTGTATACAGGAGATCAAGAGTTAAGAAGAGGGTTCGGGGTCATGTAGTTGCAGAACATGAAAAATCAGAACTAAAGATATGCTCGATGGAAAATTATGAAACTTGAGGGTTTCGTTTGATAGACGAGACATCCTACAAAAAAGTTTCATCTTTTATGCTTGTGAGAATGCCTACCTTTGACTCGATGTGTCTTCTAGGGTTAGAACTCCAAGAACGAGGAAGAAGCTCAAGAACTCCTTCTCCCCACGAGATCCTCTCCTCCTGGCCTCTTTCCACGTCCAACAACCTTGGCACGACTAGGGTCGGCCAAGGGGGGGGTTTAAGAGGTGTATTTATGCATGTTATGTTTCTAATTCCTATTAGTACTTAACTTCTATTAAATCCGAATTTTCTCCTTTCCTAACCTCCTCCCAAGCTTTCCACTTCCTATTTGGGTTAGGATGGGAGCCAAATTCGTGGCCAACTTATTAGGGTAGGTTAGGAATCCAATTCTAACTCAAACTTCCTTTTTAATGTATTAAATACCCCTTTTCTATTTAGGTAATAATTTAGTTACGAATTTAGGGTATTTTCCTATTATTCTTCTTTAAAGTCCTTATTTTGGCTCACTAATTTCTAATGGGTCCATTTAACCAAGCCCATTATTTATTGGAATTTATCTTATAGGTTTTCCCTTTTTAATTAGGGAATAATAGAGTTATGAATTTTATTGCATTTTCTTATTGAATTTATTCATGGGCTATGAGAGGTCCATTGGTCCAAACCCGATAATGGTTAATCATCACATGATGTTGGAAGTCTCTCCAACATGATCGTTTAATTATAGAGAGTTATTTTCCGTGTTAACGATTTTCCGACTTAGTTTCCTAATTTGGATAATTAGTCACATGTGACGTACACTTAGCCAATCGGATTTTTCGTTGGACGAATTTCTTTGTGGAACACTTAGGGAATTATTTGAAGTTGATTTATAATTTTTACGGAATTTTCCGTGTATTCTTGCACATACAATAATGGTACATATTTTTCTATTATTTCAATTTATTATTTTGATTTTTTTTTTTGTATTTAAATTTTCCGGGTTGCTACAATTTCATGTGTGTGTCCTTTTGTTGTAGATCTTCCAGGGGTGGATCTTCTTTGTCCTCAATCGATGTGTTCTTTAGCTTCTTGGACAATTCATCTGTATCATCAATATCACTATCTACTTCCTTTCTCAACGAAGGGTTAGTTTCATCAAAAATAATATGCACTGATTGCTCAATTAATAAGGTTCGTAAATACTCTATATCCTTTAAGTTTTGGAAGCATACCCCATGAATATACCTTCATCTGATTTAGAGTCTAGCTTACCAATATCTCTTTTACCGTTTTGTGGATAAAGCATTGGACATCCAAATAATCCTGAAATGGCTGATTTTCGGCTTCTTCTACTTGTATAATTCATATGAAGTCTTCTTCAGATTGCCTGATCATTACCCTGTTGATTATGTAACAAGCTGTGTTGATGGCTTCGGCCCAAAGTACCTAGCAAATCATATTCTGATAGCATTGTCCTTGCCATTACCAATAGGGTTCTATTCTTTCTTTCAGTAACTCCATTTTGCTGTCGTGTCCTTGGTGCTGAGAAGTTGTGTTCTATTCCTTGGCTATCACAGAATTTTGCAAAGCTCTCATTCAGAAATTCTCCTCCGTGATCTGATCGGATACTATGAGATACTATTCTTATCCTTTTGAACTTTCTTGCTGAAACTACAAAACTCTCAAAAGTATCATCCTTGTGTTTTAGGAAAGAAACCCATGTACCCTGGAGTAGTCATCTACTATAACAAATCCAAAGTTCTTTCCTCTGAGACTTGTGGTCCTCATTGGCCCAAATAATCCATATGTAGAAGTTCTAAGGGTTTAGAGGTTTTTACCATAGTCTTTGACTTGAAGGATGACTTGGTGTGCTTACCTTTTGCACACGGTCCACAGACACCAATCATTTTTGTACTTACTTTGGTTAGGCCTTCCACCAAGCTTCTCTTGATCAACTTTCTCATGCCATCCAAGCTGCAGTGGCCAGCTTCGATGCCAGAGATCTGTTGACTGTTCTTTATTTGCTGCCAGACATATGTCCTGATCCTTTAGTTCTTCCAAATAAAGTACATACAGGTTCTTTTTCTCTGTTAGCTTTAAAAATGACTGCACCATCCTTTATAATACTGCACTTTGACTCTTGAAATCTGATCTGATGTCCTTTATCACACAACTGGCTGATACTAATAAGGTTGTGCTTTAGTCCTTTGACACATAGCACATTTTTGATAACGGTTTTGTCTTTACTGCCTACTGATCCACTGCCTATCACAGTCCCTTTTCCATTGTCTCCATACGTGACTGTTCCTTCTTCAGCTTCAAGATGTGAGAATAACTTTCTGTTCCCTGACATGTGCCTTGAGCATCTGCTATCCAAGTACCATTTGGATGCTCGAAGGTTTCCCTGCATTAAAAACATTAAGCTTTAGGTACCCAAGTTCTTTTGGTCCTGGTTGGTTAGTATCATCAATTTTTCTTTAATATCCATATTTTATGTTTAGTTGGACATGATTTTTAATGTGTCCTAACTTATTGCAATGGCTACAGCATACATTTTAATTATCTTTTCAGTTGGAATGTATTTACAATTTGATTTATATGCTGTGACTTGTTCAGGTACAAATTTAGGAGTTGTATATTTTTAGGATATACTACTGTTTCCTCATTATCATGAGGAATATAACCTAATCCATGTTCTTTTTTACCTGACCGTCTAGCACCTTTTAATATTAATGTTGTTTTGCCATTAGTAAATTTTTCTAGTGTGCTTACAATTTTTCTTTTTCTGTTGTTAAAGTGTTAACTTCTTGTTTTAATTTTTTTACAGTTTCTTGGTTTTCCAAACTTGCTAATTGTTCATTTTTATTTTTCAAGTCTTCACATAACAATTCATTTCTCCTTTTTAGTTCAGTAATTTATTTTTCCATTTGCTCATTTTCAGATTTTAAGTCTGAATTAGTATTTTCTAAGCATGTGAGATTTTCTTCATTGCTTTTAGTGATTTACATACTTCTTTATATTTACAATACAGTTCATTAAAAGATTCTTCTAAGTTGTCAGAATCAGATTCATTGCACGAAGAGAATGATGAGTCTGATGCTACCTTGTCTTCGACGTTGGCCATGAATGCCAGGTTGGCTTCTTCTTCTTCTTCATTGCTTGAGCTTGACTCGCTATCCGAGTCACTACTGTTGTCCCATGCTGCTGCCATGGCTTTCTTCTTAAATCTTCTGGTGCTATCTTCTTTCTGAACTCAGTTTTCTTGAGCTTCGGACATTCTGCCTTGATATGTCCGGCTTCTTGCATTCATAGCAAATCAGTTTAGTCTTCTTTGCATCTTTGACTTCTGACCTTTTGAAGTCTTTTCCCTTCTTGAAGTATCTTCTTCCGGACTGATACTTCTTTTTCTTAGCCAAGATGCGTTGTAACCTCTTGGATAGTATTGCTTCTTCATCTTCATTGTTGTTCATGCTTTCTGGCTATATGAGCCTTCTTCTGATGTGTCTTCTTCTGCCTTGAGTGCGTTGGAATGCTTCTTTCTGCTAGATGATTCTCCCAACCTTTCCATGTTAATCTCATGGGCTATAAGGGACCCAATGAGTTTCTCTAACGACATTATCTTCAAGTCGTTAGCCTTTTCTATTGCTGTTACTTTTGAAGTCCACGAGCAGGTAAGGATCTGAGAATTTTCCTAACCATGTTCCCATCTGATAGGTCTTACCAAGACCAGCCAATCCATTAGTGATGTCGGTAAACCTACTATACATTTGTGTAATGTTTCACCGGGTTGCATCTGAATCTTTCATATTGATTACCAGAATATTATTCTGGTTTCTTTACCTTTTCAGTACCTTCATAAGTGATCCTAAACTTTTCCCACATTTCCATAGCGATTTGCAGGCTGATATGCGGTTGAACTCTTTCTTGCTGAGAGCACAACATAGGATACTCTTGGCCTTGCAGTTCAGAGAAATCTTCTTCTTGTCATCTTCCGTCCATTTATCATTTTCATTCGTGACTAGAAGATCTCCTTCTTCAACTATCGACCAGATTTGATAGTAAAGACCTTGTAGAAGATTCCATCCTTGTTTTCCAATATGTGTAGTCTTCACCATCGAACAGTGGTGGCCTATTTACTGACTGACCTTCGAAGTGACCTTGGGCTGCCATTTGATCTTTCTCTCTTCAGATCGTTGGATCTTCTTCTTTGTCGAAGAGACTAGCTCTGATACCACTGTTGCCCAGCTAGCAAGCCCAGAGGGGGGGGGGGGTGAATGGGATTCTTAAAATTTAAAACCTAAACCTGTCCACAAAACGTTCACACAAAACCACTTCGATAAAAGTTAGTGTTAGTGAAAAGACAAACAGCAAACACAGGCAAGTACACACACGCTGCACAAGATTTTATCCTGGTTCGGACCTCCTCTCCACAGGAGTCCTACGATAGTCCCTGAGCAACAACTCAAGATTCTACTACCCAAAGGTACAGTCCCCCTCAAGGACACTTACACACCCAGCCGCAGCTGGTCTTCTCTTCACAATCTGAAGAGGAAAACAACCACTGGAACCCTCCAGGTCTTCCTTCAACACGAAGGGAATTGACAGACAATGTGTTCAAGGGATGATACGCCCCTGGACCAAGCTAATAGCACAATACTTGATCCGAAGCGAATATTGAGAGGGAAAAATCTACAACTCATACTACTCTCAGTACTTGGAGGCTCTCTCAAGGTTTTTACACTAGACACAGAGAGCTAAGAGCTACAACAAAACGATGGAGTGAGAGTTGAGCTCTTCTATGGTGCATGCTGATTTTGAATTCTCAAGATGTATATCTTCACGTAGCCACCAGTCTTCTATTTATATCTTCTTTGAAAAATGTAGTCGTTGAAGTATCCGTTGTCTCTATGTTCAGAGAACGTTAGACTGCATGGCTTTTCCTTTGCAGTCAACGGTTTCTTTGCGTTCCATGCACGTAAGAAAAAATCCTTCTTGATATCCTCCAGCTTCTACTTTATCCGACGTTGTATAGAGTCGTGCTGTCAGAGACCTGCACACATTAAATGCTAAAACGTAGACAGCTAAGCTGTCTCTTGTTGTCAGTCAACGTTCGAGTGAGAATACATCAAAATAGAAATTCCATTCTGTCTTTCCAAAAATATATTACATACAGAAGCATAAATAGAAAGATATCTGGACATGCATTGTGCAGAGAAATGTACGGTTATATTTAACGTATGGATGAAAGAGAAATACGCGGGATGACTTTGACTTCTCAAGATATTTGAATATCAAGTCGATATATGAAATCGTTGAGAGAATCACTTATGGAATCTTTATGAACGAGTCATTACGACCAAATCGTTATAACCAAATCGTTGTTTTATTTTATCGAGTCGTTACACAGACCAAGTCGTTGTTGTGACTTATCGAATCGATGTAAATACCAAATCGATGTGGAACTTATCGAATCGTTGTGAGACAAAATCGATGTGAGAGCAAATCGTTGTTCTCACTTATCAAATCGATGTGGAACAAAATCGATGTGAGAGCAAATCGTTGTTCTCACTTATCGAATCGATGTGAAACAAAATCGATGTGAGAGAAAATCGTTGTTCTCACTTATCGAATCGATGTGAAACACTTTGCGAATCGTTCTGAGATCGAAATCGATGCGATCACTTAGCGAATCGTTCTGAGATCGAAATCAATACGATCACTTAGCGAATCGTTATAAAAATGAACTCGATAGGTAAGGAAATTGTTATGAACCATGAAATCGATATGAGTGGAAATCGATATGCTTGCAATAAAATCGTTATAACATTTAGAGAAATCGATGTGTACTTAGAAAATTTATATGCTCTAAACTAAAAATGCTTCAGGGTAAAAATACTTATAGGTTTTGCTTGACTTTCTTTGATTTATTTCCTGTACTTAAACTTCATAGAAAACTGTTAGATTAGCCTTTATTTTAGTTTTGTTAATCACCAAAATAGATATATAATTTATCTAAATTACATGGGGATAAACTGATCATCACTTGTTCAATTCAGGCAAACCCACTCTGTCTGTTGATGAATTTCTGGATCTAACTCCATCAATTTGGCTCAATATCCTTTTGCCATTTGGGTTGAAAGATACAAAGTTTATATACCCTTGAAGAAGGATCTGCAGCAGCAGCAGATTTTCTACCCAATATCCATTGACAAGTTCCTGCATCATACCATTTCGGAACCATCAGTCACTATCGGACATCTCTTGGGAAATAAGAGTATGCCAATTTCATTGAAGCTCAGAGGCAACTCCACATCCAGAGAATGCTTCCTGATATGGAGCCTTCATACACTATTGCTTGGGGTGCTTTTAAAAACTATTTTGAAGAACAGGAACTCCAGGCTTGGCCCATCATTACTCGCCATGCCTCTCTTTGTCTCCTGTCTTCTATATTTCTGATCCTCATTAAGTAATGAAATTTATTCTCCTTGGCTCCATTTATCTTAGCATCTTCTTTCCTTGACTCCTTATTTTTCTTTTTGCTTAATGACAAAAAGGGGGAGAAATTATTCTGAAGACATACCCTAAAATTAAAGTGAAGTTAACTATTTTCAGTACTTTCAATGCATGCAATGTTCTATGTTTTTTGTCATCACCAAAAAAGGGGAGATTGATGATCAGTCCATCTCCATATAATTTTATTATTACATACATTTTTTGGTGATTAACAAAATCTTAGATATATTTCATAACAAATTATTTTCAAGTTTATCCACATGAAATAATTCAAGAAATCTTTAAGTTACTCTCACACACTTTTAGAGCATGCATTTCTTCTAAGTACACACCGACTTCCTTTATAAAACAACAATTTCCATCGCTATAACGATTTCATAAGTAAAACATCGATTTCCAATGCTACAATAATTTCAAAAGTAAAACATCGATTTCCATCGCTACAACGATTTCATAAGTAAAACATCGATTTCCATCTCTATAACGATTTCATAAGTAAAACATCGATTTCCATCGCTATAACGATTTCATAAGTAAAACATCGATTTCCATCGCTATAATGATTTCATAAGTAAAATAACGATTTGATTGAAAACAACGATTCACTTATACTTAAACAACGATTTGATCGAAAACAACGATTCGCTTATACTTAAACAACGATTTGATCGAAAACAACAATTCGCTTATACTTAAACAACAATTTGATCGAAAACAACGATTCGCTCAAAAACAACGATTTGCTCGAAAACACGATTCGCTTGTACTTAAACAACGATTTGATCGAACACAATGATTCGTCTGTACTTGAACAACGATTTGGTCGTAAACAACGATTCGCGTTTACTAAAACAACGATTTGATTAAAAACAACGATTTGCCTTCATTTAAACAACGATTTGTCTTCACTTGAACAACGATTTAGGTCTCACAACATTTCATTATTGAAACAACGATTTCATCTACTCATCGGTTTCTGTGAATTGATAACTTTGTATAGAACATCGATTTCATTATACATGGACTATATTCACATCTACTTGGTTCCAACATGGATTACATTTTCATATGATTATATCGTCAATTTGGTATTAATATCATCTTTACACAGAATGCTCTTTATATATCTCTTGTACAGTCTTGCTTTATCTTCTTAGAATATTTAAATATGCATATGCTTAAAATTCTGTGGATTTCAAAAACCTTCCCGCGCACACTAAGATCTTGATCATTCCACATGAAATCTTCTTGCTTACTTGATGTATTGCATAGAGTCTTGATTTGTGTGATGTCAGAATAACCTTTCCAGTTTAAGCATATCTTCATACTACACGACTACCAGGGTTGACTGACAACGTAGACAAAAAGGAGTTGCCTAGGTATCTGTGTTTATTGCATGCAAGGCTTTTGTAGTAAAGCACGTCAAAGATGGATCTGTCAACTTGTCGAAAGGATAAAAGATTCAGAAAATCTTTCCTGAGGATGCAAGAATCAATCCAAGCGCTTATAGCTGTAGGCTCACCTCTCCATGCCTAGGACCAGTCTCTCTAACGTGCATGAAGCTGTGAGACAACGGACATCTGAACGGCTACTACAACGGTCAAAATAATTTGCATAAGATAAATAGAGGACTGTTGACTCCTTGAAGAAATACATACATACACTGAGAGACAGACACATCCACGCACATCTGGCAAGCATCAGAAAGAAGAGCTTATTCGCTTCAGTCGCCAACTTTCAGCTCTTAGCTCTCAGCCTTCACTTGTTTAGTCTTTTGAGAGCTCTTGTTGTTCTGAGAGATTTTCTTATTGCAAATCTTTGTCTCTCAGACATTGCCTCAGATCAAGAAAATTCGTATAAGCTTGGTCTAGGAGCCATTCGCCTTTTTACTCACATTCTTTGTGTGATCCTCTTCAGTTGTGAAGAGAAGACCTGTTGTTGAACAGGTGGTAGTTATTCCCTTCATTGAAGAAGGAAGACCTGTTGCATCAGGTGTTTTTTGTACCTCTTCGGGGTTGGAAGAGAAGGCCAGCTGCTGCTAGATGTGTAGAGTCCTTAAGGGGGACAGTACCTTGGTTAGTGAAATCCCAAGTTGTGCTTGGGGACTGGACGTAGGACTCCTTGGGATAGGAGATCCGAACCAGGATAATTCCCTGTGTCTATGTGTGATTGCATGTCTTTCTTTATTCCGCACTAACTGTCCAACGTAGTGGTTGTTGTCAAGTTTTTTTATTTACAGGTATTTTTTGAAGACGAATTTTTAGAAATCCATTCACCCCCTCTGGGCTTGCTATCTGGGCAACATGTATTCGAGTCCTAAATGAGTCTATATTCGAGTCATGAATGAGTCGAGCTCCAAACGGGTGTGCAATCGAGTGCGAATTTTGAACGAGTTTTTAAACGAGTCAAGTTCGAATTTAAAAGGATTTGTAAATGAGTGTTCAGTTGAGGCGAGTTCGACCTTGAGCTCATTTAAATGCTCCGATCAAGTTCGATTGAGGCTCGAGCTCGAGCTCGTTTATTTAACTGAGCTATTCATCGAGTCGAGTTCGAATACCAAAAAAATGAAACGAGTCAGTTCGAACGGGGATAAAAAAACTCGACGAGTATTGAGCCGATTTCGAGCTCAATTTTTAGTGATCGAGCCGAGTTCGAGTAGAGCGTTATTCAACTCGACTCGGATCATCTACACCACTATGCATAACCCTAAACACCCTCTCGGTCTCCTTGATCCAGTGCTCAACAGTATCTAGATCAGTACTACCCTCGAACCTTGGCGGGTTCAAACTACGAAAGTTCCTGTGGAGTTCACCAACTCCACGTTTCCACCACCCTGAGTGGCTTACAGAATTGCCTGAGTCAAGTTTTGGAGTGTTTGTTGCATATTTCTTACTTAAGCACACTCGGCAGCCATTGAGTGTTAAGTACCTTTAAAAATGGTAATACTAGTTAGGAATCTGATCATAACGCATATGTCTCCTTACACATAGCTCTACCCAAGCTCACATTAGGTATGACAATTTGACGCTTGCAATCTTGACAACTTTCATCTAAATTCTTATTCTCCAAGGACCTTAAAGGATTATGCTATGATACCATAAAACTGTCACGCCCCGATGTAGAAATTTCGAAACGTGCAGCTATATTCAGATCATAAGCAAAACAATATTATATCTTGGATATGACAACCACATTAATCAAATCTCATAATAATTTTAATTAATATCTTCTTGTTACATCTAATAAACGTCAGAGCCAACCATAGGGCCCGTTTACAAATCACATGATATTCTCAATGAAAAGTAAAGTAATACACAGACACTACTTCGAACAGTTAACTTTAGACACACTTTCATGACAATAGGGATGCTCTTCACTCTTGCCCTTCCCCTTCCATTTCCACAGGCTCATCGTCACTTCCTGAAAAGGTTTAGGAAAACAAACATGACCGCGCTAACGCCCAGTAGGATTTATATCTCATGGTGCGGGCAATGACATAAGTAGTTAACACTTTGTAAGAAACAAGATTATCACAAGGCGAAAGATAGAATATGCATGATATTACCAACAAGAATAATGATGAATTGGAGTAGGACACTCCACAAAAATTTATAACAAATTAGATACTCTTAGAAGCATTGAAAAGGAACTCAAGAACAAGTGCGTATCGAATGAACAAGAGCTGGTCATATTCACACAAATAACACAGATTCACATGATCAAACATATCATATCAAACGAAGGCACATTTACACAATCTTGCACACATACCAGTGTCATGCCACACCCACAAGTCCTACTCCTGCGGTTAATAAGTATGTTGGGGTGCTCCTCCCCAGGATCAGACAGGGCCCTTTTTGCACATTGATAGCCCACGAATGCGTCGTTAAACACGTGACTAACAATCTCAATTTATCGGCTTACACTAAGATGTTAACAATAGTTAAGTGGTGAGAGCGAGTCGAATCCACAGGGAACCGATTTTTAGAGTTGAAAACGTTGGGTTTTTAGTTAGAAAATAGCGTGATGACTTAATACTAAGTTGCACTAAATAATTCTAAACTATGCTAAATAAGTGAGAAGGAGATAGAGAGGGAATGGGAGAACACAAAACACTATTAAAAGTTTAACTATTAAACAATAACAAAGAGTTAACACAAAGATTTTATTCTATTAAAAGTCAATAACAAGTACATTGAAATAAAGAGAAAAGAATAGAGAGAACTAGGGAGAAAAGAAGAGAGACAAGAGGAGAGAGAAGAGTGAGAGAATAGAGAGAAAAGAGAGAGAGAGGAGAGAGAGCATAAAAGAGGGAGGAGAGGAGAGAGAAGAGAGATAGAGACGAGAGATAGGAGAGAGAGACGTGAGAGAGATAGGAGAGAGAGAGAGAGAGAGCAGCGGCGAGAGGAGAGAGAGGAGAGAGAGAGAGGAGAGAGAGGGCGCGGGGGCATGGCAGCGGGGACGATGCATGCAAAAGCATGCACGTCGGCGGGCCAACGGGGCGCGCGGGCGCAGCAGGGGGGGCAGGCGGCAGCAGGTGCGCGGGCGGCGGCCGCGTGGGGCGCGGGCGCGTGGGTCACGCTGGCAGGCGGGCGGCGCTGGCAGGGGCGGCTGGGCGCGTGGAGGGAGGGGCGCGCGCGCGGGCGGTGGCCGCGTGGGGCGCTGGGCGCGTGGAGGCAGGGGCGCGCGCGCGGGGCAAGCGGGCGCTGCGCTCCGGGCGTGCGGGGCGGCGGCAGGCGCCTGTGCTACTGCTGTGTGCTGCTTCTGCTGTGCTGCTTCTGCTGTGCGAGAAAGAGAGAGACCGGGAGGAGAGGAAGAAGAGAAGGGAGGAAGAAGAGATCGGAGGAATAAAAGGGAAAGAGAAAGAAGAAGGGAGGAGGGGAGATCGCAGGGGAGAAGAGAGAAAGTGAGAGGGGGAAGAATAGTTAAAAAATAGAAAGAAGAGAGAGAAAGAAGAAGGAAGGTGGCTAGGGTTTTGCAACTTTTTGTATAAGCCAGATTTGTCCTTGTTGGATTGCTTGATTAATTGGCCCGTAAGCACTTCATAAAATGACCCATTAACCTGCAAATACAACACATGATTGAATTAATCAATTAACGTTCATGATAATAGAAATCATATCAATTTATCAAGTATTAGTCATCAAAATGGCATGATTATTCATGATAATTGTTATTATCACATCCCCCAACTTACTCATTGCTAGTCCCTTAGCAATGCACATAAGTAAATAATTGGGACAAACAAGAGTTCAAAACATCATACTTCATGACAAGAAAGTAAGATGAGAATACTTGGTCATAAGTATTTCAAGTTCCATCGAGAGTGTTAAAGGCAAATATGTCAGTTCATGTCATTAGACAGTTCCTCAAAATACACACAAAATTTTATGATTTTTGTACAATGTTTGAGCATTAATAAGGGGATGCATGGGTTTTTACTTATCACTGAGGGATGGATAAAACTCTACACTCCTTAAATTCGATCCTCGAATACAGGTAGCTTTCACTCTGCCTAATTCTTTTTTTTATGCTCTTTTTTCTTTTTTTTTTCATTTACATGGTGCTGCACTCCCTTCACTGTTTGACGCGAGCCTCAACTCTGACCTTAGGAGCCACAGGCCCGGTTACTAAGATCAGGGGCATTTCCATGTTTCTTTTTTTTTTTTTTTTTTTTTTTTCACTACTACACACATTTTCACATTTATTTGTAGGCAGGTAGCTTTTTTTCCCCACGATTGGTCATCAATAGGAATGTAGAATATCAATCAATCAACCTGAATGTTCGGTAAACTCTCATCATCCAATTGAATAGCTCAAAATAATATTTACTGTGTTGATGAAATTTCAAATGTATTTTGAGGAAGATGCTAAAAAACAAACTAGTACTCACCCCTTCAACTCACCACCTTCACAAGTACACACTATGGTCAAGCTAGAAAAAAATTCTTGCATGAAATATGAAGCATGAAGCACAATGTTAGGGACAAAAATTGAAATACAATTGTCTCTCCCCCCAACTTAAATGACATTGTCCCAATGGCATAAAAGTAATGACAATAGAATAAAGCCAATTAAGTTAAGAAAGGAGAGATGCAACCTGATGATCACATGAGAGTGGTTGCACACTAGCTTCATCAAAGGTAATGGGCCTTCAAAACCTAGAACAAATAGAAAAGAAGAAATAAGTTAAATATCCTTAAAAATATTGGGTTGCCTCCCAATAAGCGCTGAATTTAATGTCTTCAGCCAGACACACGAGGTAACAGCCTCACGTAACACCTCCAATCAATTGACGCCAAATCTTGCTTTGTAAGGCATCATTACCATGGTGGGTCAGTGGTCCCCACGTACCTTGTAGATCAGTAGTGATAGATAAACTGAGGCACTCAAGATCAATGTTCAATTAAGAAATTTTCATTTGTACACTTAAGATCTTTGTATGTGTTGAACACATCAATGCGACTTGATTATTCTTACCATTTTCACCCACACTTCCATTTTAGATCCTCTTTTATGAATTCAGGTTAGATGAGTTGAATGCTCAGAGGATTGCTTGAACTCCACAGGCTGACTTGTGTCAAAAATAGTTAGCATGATCTGGAATGAAATGGATATGACTTTCAGCACAAGGATGCTTAAAATGTTCAAGTGTAGTTGACCAATCAACTAGTGGTAGCCTGTCCATGAATATATTGGATTTTCCAGGGTCAGGGAGAGGTAGGCGTTCCATATGTTTCTCGAAATCACAAGAGACCCAGTCAATGTAGACTTCAGGCAGAATTTCTAATTCATCTCTTACCCAATAAGAATGATTGATACTACACCCAGCTCTTTCTCCACACTCACCTCTTCTTTGTTACTCACATGAAATGATGTCACATCAAATTCGGACCCAACATCTAGATGACACTCTTTCTTTTCTCCCCCCAACTTGAATTCAACTAATTCACTAGAGTTGTCCTCAAATATGACATCATGGATGGAGTCTTCTTGATGGTCAGTTTCATGTTGGGCCAAGACAATGGATTGATTCTTAGTGGCACCCATCTCCTCTTGATTTGACTCATTAATATTATCTCTCATCTTTAAAATGGGCATGTCCCCAATCATATTGGACTGAGAAGTTTCAAATGGAATTTGAGAGCCACATTGTTGGTCATAATCAAGATAATGATGTTCATATTCGTCAATGGGTTGGCATGATGACTGACTATCTTGCCTCCTTCTGATTTCCATCAGTTGAGTAATCAAGAGGTCAGTTTTGACAAATGATTGCTCTAATTCTTGTTGTTGTTGGGTGAATGTTTGCTCAAAGAGTTGTTGGTTATCATGGAATTTTTGCATAAATTGCCCAAATTGATCATCAAAGAGCCCTAATTGCGAGGGAGATGTGTGAGTGGAATGTGGATCTGCATGTCCCTCATGATGACTTTTGTCATGAATATCAATTTGGCATTGGGCCCAATGTTGAAAGTTGTGATAGGTGGACTTTGGGCTTGGGCCAGAAATAGGTTGATCTCTAAGTGTTAAATGTGGCATTAATTCTCCAAGTGGTTGGAAGGGTGTGCCTTCAGGAGCATTTGTCAAGCACACCGGCAGATCAATGCCAAAAATCCTTCATTGAACCATGAGATGATTTCAGCACCAAGAAAGGGTCCTTGAATTTCCCCTTGTGGATCTTGATAAAGAAACTCAATTCTGTAGGAGGGACATATTGTTCATCTTTGGGTAAGGAGTGGAGATGGAAGGCCATTGAAAATATTGTGTTTCTGCTTGGGTGAAAGATGGCCCATTATGAAACAAATTAGTATGATGGGCCTGATCTTGGGTAAAAGATGAGAGTTGGGCCACCCCAGGGGATGAACTTTCATAGTGGGCTGACAAGAGATGTGTATTTTCAAAGTAGGCTGAGCTACGTTGAATGAGAGGGAAAATTGGTTTGGGCCATGGCTATATAGATGTGCTGGGTTGGCCCACATATGATTGTGAATGAGAAAGATGAGACTTTTTCTCTTTTTTATTGAAATTTTAGATTTTTTTTTTTTTTTTTTTTTTTAGGCAGAGACAAATAATTGCAAACATTACTAAAACACTCATAATTGACCTAGGATCTAAGGGATCTTAAAGTAAGCTTTTCTCACAAAGTGACTTAAACCCAACCAAAGTCCACTAACATGTATGTCCACTGGCCAGGTAGAGGTGGGGTAGTGGGAGGCTCCCCCTACTTCCGTAGGGACCTAATTAGAGAACCACTTTCCCGCTTAGGCATTTGCCACTTAACCTCTAGCCTTAGACACCAGTTTCCAAAACTTGATAGTGGAACTAGGTGGACCAAAATCTCATTGTGAACCCTAGGTTCAATGTCTACTGCCTTATATTGGGCTGGGAATGCAAAAGATGCAGGAAGTTGTGGTTTTGTGGGCTAAGGAAGGGTGATGAAATCCCCACCTTATCTTGTTAAGGAAATTGCCCTTAAATTATTTTAGAAATGATGGGCACACCACAAAATCAAGCAAGGGATTCTATGCAGCATGCATTGCATGATCATTCTTTTTAAAAAGTTGAGATTCTCACCTTGCCTCCCGCATCTTCGACAAGAAAGGAAACTTTTCAAAGGAAAATTACCTAAAGATGGAAATCTAAATGATGCATGTCCTAAAGATGGAAAGTTTCTAATCTTGACATGACATCTTTTATTGGATTCAAGTGATTGATTTTTTTTGATTTTTTTTATAATTGTCTAACATGGCAACTAAGAAAAGGAAACTCAATCAAGAGGGTTTTAATAGTACTTACCTTCAACGCAATCCCTCGTTCTTTGGAAATGAAAACAAATAGAAAGAGTGAGAGAAGGAAACTCACCTCACTTCCCTTTTTTTTTTTCATGCAATTTTCGGATTTTTTTGCACTTTTTATTTGATACCTACAAAAAGAAGAAAGAAATGTTAGCTGAATATATACAAAAAAAACACCAAAATTATCAAAACTAAAATCTAATTCCCCGGCAACGGCGCCAAAAATTGATAGCCCACGAATGCGTCGTTAAACACGTGACTAACATCTCAATTTATCGGCTTCACTAAAGATGTTAACAATAGTAAGTGTGTGAGAGCCGAGCGAATCCACAGGGAACGAGATTTTAGAGTTGAAAACGTTGGGTTTTAGTTAGGAAAATAGCGTGATGACATTAATACTAGTTGCACTAAATAAATCTAAACTATGCTAAATAAGTGAAGAAGGAGATAGAGAGGGAATGGGAGACACAAAACACTATTAAAAGTTATAACTATTAAACAATAACAAAGAGTTTAACACAAAGATTTTATTCTATTAAAAGTCAATAACAAGTACATTGAAAAAAGAGAAAAGAAATAGAGAGAACTAAGGGAAAAGAAGAGAGAAAGAGGAGAGAGAAGAGTGAGAGAATAGAGAGAAAAGAGAGAGAGAGAGAGAGCGTAAAAGAGAGGGGAGAGAGGAGAGAGAAGAGAGATAGAGACGAGAGATAGGAGAGAGAGACGTGAGAGAGATAGGAGAGAAGAGAGAGAGAGCAGCGGCGAGAGGAGAGAGAGAGAGAGAGAGAGGAGAGAGAGGGCGTGGGGGCACGCGGGGACGTGCATGCAAAAAGCATGCACGTCGGCGGCCAACGGGGCGCCGCGGGCGCAGCAGGGGGGGCAGGCGCAGCAGGTGCGCGGGCGGGCGTGCCGCGTGGGGCGCGGGCGCGTGGGTCACGCTGGCAGGCGGGCGGCTGGGCGCGTGGAGGGAGGGGCGCGCGCGCGGGCGGGTGGCCGCGTGGGGCGCTGGGCGCGTGGAGGCAGGGGCGCGCGCGCTGGGCAAGCGGGGCGCGCGCGCGGGGCGTGCGGGGGCGGCGGCAGGCGCCTGTGCTACTGCTGCTGTGCTGCTTCTGCTGTGCTGCTTCTGCTGTGCGAGAAGAGAGAGACGGGAGGAGAGGAAGAAGAGAGGGAGGAAGAAGAGATCGGAGGAATAAGAAGGAAAGAGAAAGAAGAAGAGGAGGAAGGGGAGATCGCAAGAGAGGGAGAAGAGAGAAAGTGAGAGGGGGGGAAATAGTTAAAAAATAGAAAGAAGAGAGAGAAAGAAAGAAGGTGGCTAGGGGTTTGCAACTTTTTGTATAAGCCAGATTTGTCCTTGTTGGATTGCTTGATTAATTGGCCCGTTAAGCACTTCATAAAATGACCCATTAACCTGCAAATACACACATGATTGAATTTAATCAATTAACATTCATGATAATAGAAATCATATCAATTTATCAAGTATTAGTCATCAAAATGGCATGATTATTCATGATAATTGTGATATTATCACACATGCATTGGTTATTGGACCGAAGTCCCATGTTGTGCGATCAAACTCATATACATATTATGGCCACAATTTTCAAGAACAGGCTCACAGTAACAGGACAAGATCTTTTATGGAGTTCAGAAATATGACAATAGGTCAAGAGATCAATCTGGATAGCATATAGATGGCCTTTAAGTTCCATAGTCTTTAGATATTTTCACCAAACAACGCAAAGAAGGTCATCCAATTGGTAATCAGAAAACCTATTCGATATGGGTAGTTCCTAACGAAATAGTCAGAGATCATGAAAGCCATGGAAAAGGCTTACCCTATGACCCACACAACCGAAACATGTTATGGTATATATTATGGAAAGATATTATTTCTTTTTTTTATTATTATTTCCTCTGTAGCAGTGGGTGGAACATAAGGTCAAGAAAACATAATCACAGGAGAGTATGATCAGTAACTTCCCTAAGGAAAGTTAGAATCATATTCACGTAGCTGAAGTCTTTAGTATGAGGTTGATGGTTTTTAAAGTACGGACGTAGACTTACTAGCTTATCCATAACTCCGTATCGGTTCTTGGGACGAAGCTATAAACGAAAGACAACAGTTGCTGGAAACGGAAGGTACGTAGATCTATGGCTTGGGCTTGATCCAACCTCATGAAATATAGGAAATCATGAAGTCCAGATCATGCACAAGGTTCAGAAACAACTTGAGAGTTTTGTATGAGCGGAGATAATTAAAGGGAAAAGCTATCATATAAGAATAGATTCAAAAGTTTTTTTTTTTTTTTCCAGATGACAGTTTCTATATTACGTTTGTGCCCGAGAACACCTACTTTTGGTCATTTCTCGCACATGATTCTTACAGGTCGAAGTAGATGCTAGGGAAGAAGAATCCTCAAAACCTTGCTACTCGTTCTTCCTCCCTTACTCCAGAAAATTCCTCCCACGTTCGGCAGTAAAGAGAAGTGGCTATGGGGATCTTATGATGGTTTTTATAGCGCCATGATGGTGCAAACTTCCGAGTTTGTAGTTTCCTAAACTCCTGATAAGAGTCCTATTATGTTCTAGAACTTCCATAGGATTTGTTTTCATAATAGGTCCGTTCCTACCTGGGTTAGTTCTTGGGAGTAGATTCAGAATCCCCTATGGATTCGGTCACAATTAGGATCCATACTTTCTATTTATCTTAACCAACCCCTTTATTATCCGGTATATAATTATTTAAGTCGTGTTTCATAGTCTAGAAGATAACCGAAAGTTCGTCATATATGCAGTCATACACAATTTGGTCATGGTCAATCAAAGCTTAACTTCGTCATATCCAAAGTTAACTTCGTCATATCCGAAGTCTAACTTCGTCATATATGAAGTCCACTTCGTCATGCACGATTTGGTCTTGTTCAGTCGAAGCTAACTTCATCATATATGAAATAAACTTCGTCATATACGAAGTTCACTTCATTTTGGTCATGATCAATCGAAGCTTAATTCATCTATATGAAGCTAACTTTGTCATATCCGAAGTCCACTTCATCATATACGAAGTTTACTTCGTTTTGGTCGTGATCAGTCGAAGCTTAACTGTGTCATATACGAAGCTAACTTCGTCATATCCGAAGTCCACTTCGTCATATACGAATTTCATTTCATTTTGGTCGTGATCAGCCGAAACTTAACTTCGTCATATCTAAAAGCCCAACTTCAACCGACAACGTTATATCTTGGCCAGTTGATTTGATACATCGATTGTCCTTCAACATCGATTACTGTTCAACATCGATTAATCTTTAAACATCGATTGTTGTTCAACATCGATTGTCCTTAAACATCGATTGCGGACCCACATCGATTGTCCTTAAACATCGATTGCAGATCAACATCGGTTATCTTTAAACATTGATTGTTAACTAACATCGATTGCTTAAAGCAAACATCAATTGCTGCTATATTCCTACCGATTGCTGTTATAACCTAGTTCTATACGTTCGATGACAGTCCATACTTATTATTGTCTATTTTATCCATTGTCTTATCGGTTTGTGAACATTTAATTAAGCCACTTCACAAATTTATTACTATTACTATTATTCTTATTTATTTAAGATTTAAAATTTTGGTTGTTACACCCTATTTTTATTATCCCTAAAAAACTTTATACCACCTCTCCTACCTTCGAATAAAATATTGTCTATATTATATTTATTGTTCTATATTTTAAATATGTCATGTATATATTTCATTTTAAATAAGAAGAGAATATACTGTCGCCCAGTAAATATGAGACAGATGATTGGACAAGCCATCTTTGTTCGCTGCCCTTTCTGGTTTCTCATCGATTGATGAGTTGTCATTATATATATTGGTTTGACGCCGTCATCCACCCCCGGGGTCATTGCCAACATTTAATCTGTTATCTTGGACATGTTGATGTGTAGCTAATGTGTACAGTCATCTCTGGTAAGCAATGTCGCAACTATGTGCCAAACATTATTTAAAGAGAAATATTTATTTTTCTTTTAAGAACGGTAATAAAATGATATAAATTGGTTCCAAATAATATTTATTTTGTTGAAAATCTAATAAGATTTCTCTCTCTCTTTTTTAACCAATAAAATTGTTTGGAAGATAATCCACATCACATTTCTTATCTTCTTGGAGGGTATAAACATTTCTCTTACTTAAATAATAATGTTGCACCTATGTTCCTTTGATTTGATTATCCTTATTATAAAACAAACATTTCATAAAAATATAATTTAAGATATAAGTAAGACATAAAATAAACCTTTGTGAGTACAAATAGAGTTAGAAGATTTTACAAAAATATATGTGGAATTATGGTTCAGTCATTCTGAGGATGAGGCAAATTATGATTTTTTTCTTTTACTTTTTTTACTTGTAAATAATTCATGAAAACCCACACATATCAAAATTCTTAACCAAATACTACAACAAGTTAGATCATAAAATAAGATTATTTTCTCATGCATCTTGTGTGATTGATTTCTTGTGATCAAAGAATATCTCTCTCTAGAAGATGTGGGGTAAGGACATGGAGAGTTCCCTCCAATGCCCCTCTCTCTCTCTCTCTCTCTCTCTCTCTCTTCCCTGCCCTATTAGTTGGGGGTGTAACTTGCACTTGCCATTTGGATGAGAAATACTTAAAACCCAGATAAGACGTGGGCATCAACTGCACCAATGGCAAGTCACTCTCTTTGTCCATGTTTGGCACTAGGATAAAAGTGAGAATATGGATGACTTATCCCCATTCTCTTGATATTTATATTATTATAATATAATTCAATTTTGTAGCAGACACGTGCAGTATTAGAACACTTATATTCTCGTCAAAACTCACAAATATCTTTCTTCCTCACTTCTTTAATGTAGCTATTAAGAAAGTAAGTCTCCCACAAAAAATCATGAAGAAATCTTCTAAACCGGCATGTTAAATCTTGCACATATATATTTTTTTAAAAAAACTTACAGTTTTATACGCGCACATATTAACATCGGTCTACTATTCTAATATTTCTGAGTTTCTAACTAACCCTGCTGCATATAAGCACCAAGTTAATTAGTTCCTACCAAACAAAACTCACAAAAAATATGAAAAAAAAAAATTTGTCAATTTAACAGTCTTTCCCGTCATCCTTCTTATTTAAGACAGGTTAATTAACACGGCAAGTCTAGCACTGCTGCACCAAGTTAACAGGAAAAGTCTCCCGCCAAAACAAGCAACGAACTCACAAAAAATATGAAAAAAAAAAAAAAAAAAAACATTGTCAATTTAGCCATCTTTCCCGTCTTCCTTCCAATTTAAGACAGGTTAACAAGAAAAATCTAGCACAAGGTTAAGAGTGCAAGTGTAGCCGTCTTACCAATTGAAGATGAATTTTCCTACAAGAAAATCGACACCTTGACCTCGTCATCCTTCCCACCATCGGCGGCCACGCTGCGTGCTGATGGAGTATGATGTCGGCACCTACTACGAAGAAGACTGCAGGCTGCTGGGCTAGCGACTGATGGTGGGGGACTCCACCCCCCTCCCACACCGATACTGTCTCGCCCGAGCACCCCCAGATTACTGGCAACATCATCCGATTAGGCCGTTACTCTCTCTGGCGAACCCCCGAAGAGCGCAACGCCAATGCCCAGTGGGATGGCCAAAAATGTGGCTACGTCTTCTGCATCTCCACTCTGCCGCCAACTAGGGTTCCATCGTCCACTGCCATCGCCAACCCACCACGTCCCCATGGTCTCTCGCGATGTCGCGTGGGGGGGCGCCGTGGCGAGGCCTTTTTGCTTTCTACATAGTACCTGCACGCCTTCCTGTTAAGCCACGCTGAGGTTTGCCGCAAGGCCAACATGGTCAAATTAATGATAATGTCACACTAAATTAGATTAGATTTAATGTAATATGTATTAACATTAAATTATATTACTATAGTAATATTACTATTATTATGTTACATATAACTATTATTATGCCATAGTAAGTTATGATTACTACATTGACACAATTATTTATATGCCATAGTACTAAATTATGATTACTGCATTGACACAATAAAAATTTTTATATTATTATAATAATTATCCTTAGTTAACATGATATGATCTCTATTTTACCATTCCCAATCAATAGACCCGTAACAACATATCCAAACCTAGGTTAAGGAGCTCAAAAAGTTTGAAAATGGGCTTCTTTCCATTATTATCTCTGTTTTCACCAAACAGAAATAAAAGTTAAAATAAGGATATTCTCATGCATGCCAAACATCATTATAATAATGAATAAGGATATCTAAAATTAAGATGAGTCATGTCTATTCTCCTCTCAACTTATTCAAATACAAATAGTCATACGTGAGTAAGTACACTCAGTTTGATGTGCACTTACAAGACGCTAGTTTGCAGCCTCTCTCCCCCATGTGTGTAACATGTAACCTCTCAAATTTATAAAAAAGAGGTTAGCATACTTCTTCTTTTTTATTTGCAAGCTCCTTTTAGGTCCCATTTGATATTGGGATAAAGTGGGGATAGGGATAGGTTATCCCCTTCTTTGTTTGATATGTTTATTATTCACAAGAATAAGGGGTAAGGGTGTAATGTATTGATCAGGATGCATCGGAAGCTCAATACCTCATGATTGTATCATATCGACATTCAAAAATTAGATATGAAATTGATAAAACCCATTGGGGGGGGGGGGGGGGTTCATCACCTTTGCAGAGTAGTGAATCTCCCGGATGAGTAGAGATGAATGAGGGAAATCAATTGCGAGATGCTCAAGTGTATAGCTTCTAAGCATATCCAAAGGAGCTCCAGACATAGACAAATTCTCCTCCGTGATCTCCACATGGCGATTGGATCTCAACTCCACCATCCCGATGAGAGGAGGTGGGGAGAGAGTGTAAGAAAATCCTAAGAGATGAAAGAACAACAAAAACTTTACAATGAGATTCCTTGCACTAACCGTTAAGGGGTATGAGGGGTCTAAGGTAGAAAACGAAGATCATATCTTCACCTAGCCTTGTAGAGACCATAGATCTCCTTATGTTGATGCAATAGTTCCTCGCGATCAAAGTTTCTCAGGCATGTGTCTTCTAGTGGTATCACATGAGCAATTATGAAGTCATCTCTCACCGTGGCCTTCCCTGTGCACAACTTCTCACAACTAATGGAGAAGAGAGAGAGGAGTGCACCTTAAACCTTGAGGTGCAATAGAAAGAGGAGAGAAGAAAGAGGGTTTTACTATGGACTTGCAGGTTCCAATGGATTATGAATCTCCTATGTCGTCTAGAGGTCATGGCATGTTGCTTGGTATGACTTATGGATATTTCACTAAGTTGAAAGGTGTTCTGAAGTTAGTCAGTTCACCGCTAGCTTGATATTGAGCCTAGAGGGTCACACACATTACAATGGTGGACAAGACGGTAGTGAAATAAATATGAAATATTTATTCTGCCTTATTTTCGAGTATAGGATTAGACATAGTCACACGGGTTTGTGGTTAGATTATGTAACCAGTTCAATCTTCATTTGTGCAATGTCCCATACTCCATAAATAGGTTGGGTATAATGTCAAGTCCTAATGCAGGGTCAGATCTGAGTCCTACTCTGATTTGGATTTATCGAAAACTCCTTTCCACTAATTGAGTAACCCTGGCAAGGGATGTCCTAAATATGACTCTAAGGGACATTCTCTCTCATGATACAGAGAGTAAATGATTCTATCTTGACAACTCAATTGCCTTCACATAATTTTCCCTATATTCAATGTCATACTGTAATAGACCCGTGAAGAGCCGACCTATAACCCGATGCCAAAGCACAAAGATCCTCATACAATACATCATTGGTGTCTCAGTCTAAGAATTAATTATGCTATTGTGACTAAGAGAATCATAATTGACAATTAGGTATTGGTTACCATTCATGATTCTCAACAACAGATTTGTTTAATGATTTATTCTCTAATGAGAACCTGCAAAAAACACTTAGTGCCTCCACATAAATGATTGTGAGATGAATCACCTCCATTATATGGGTAGGTGTATCATGCACCAGTCTATCTGGCTCATTTGATGTCCCTTTCAAGTGTCCTATGGTTGGGAACATTTCAAACTTGTGTTTATAGAGAATCAGTCCCACGATCATAATCTCAATATGATTTGATTTTCATTTGCACAAGTTTGCAGACTTCATCATGCACAAGCCATAAATGACAATAAATAGTAAAAAATGAATGAAATAAAGATTACAAGTGAACACCTAACCTAGCAATCACCCACTTACACCAAACTAGTCACCTACATGTTTGATCCCCGTCTTGACCAATGATGCTCAAATACAATTTGAGACAATGGCTTTGTTAGTGGATTTGCAATGTTATCTTGAAATGGAAGTCTTTCCACAGTTACATCTCCTCGAGCTGTGATTTCTCTTATCATGTGAAACTGCCTCAGAATGTGCTTTGAATTCTGATGATACCTCGACTCTTTCACTTGTGTTGTTGTCCTATTATTGTCATAGAACATGGGGATCTTGTCAGCATAATCTGGTACAACACCCACCCGTCGATGAACGTCTTCATCGAAACTCCTCCTTAGCCACTTCTACAGTAGTGATGTATTTGGATTATGGTCGGTCAATAGTTTTATCTTACTTTGAATTATTTTAACTAACTGACCCTCCATTCAAGATAAACATGTATCCAAAATTTGACTTCTTATCATCTATATCCAACTGAAATCTAGAGTTGGTATAGGCTTCCAACTTCAAGTTGTTTCTCCATAAATTAGAATAAGGTCTTTAATCATTCTCAAGTACTTGAGGATACTCTTCATGGCCTCCCTGTGCTTCTCACATGGATCTGCCTAATACCTGCTCATAACACTTGGTGCATATGCTATATCAGGATGTGTACATAGCATAGCATACCGACAGACTCTGGCTAAGGCATAGGAAATTCTGCTCATGTCTTTCCTTTCTTTAGGAGCCTTAGGGGACATACTCCTAGAAAGGTAAATTCATGTCTTATCGATACGAGGCTCCTTTTGGAATTTTTCATGCCAAACATTTTGATAATGGTACCTATGGACTGAGACTAGCCTAACATCCTTTTCGATCTATCTTTATAGATCTTAATCCCCAAAATATAAGATGCTTCACCCAAATCCTTTGTGGAGAACTTCTTTGACAGCCAAGCCTTTACTATAGATAACATCCTCCATCATTCCCAATGAGCAGGATGTCATCAAATATAACACCAAAAGGGTGATAGCACTCTCACTTACCTTCTAGAATACACAAAGTTGTCTTCATTATTAATAAAGTTAAAAGATTGACTGTCTCGTCAAATCTCATACTTTATATGTAGAAATCTTGCTTGAGCCTATAAACGGATCCCAACAATTTGCATACTTATATGGACCATATTTGGATATGAATCCCTCATGTTGCATCATATATGCTTCTTCCTCAAGATGTTCATTGAGAAATTCCATCTTTACATCCATTTGTTAGATTTCACAATCATAGTATGCACCAATGGTAAGCAGAATCGTGATTGATTTTACCATGGCCACGAGCGAAAAAGTTTCACTATAGTTAACTCTTTATATCTGAAGAAATCCGTTTGCCACAAGTCGGGCCTTGAAGGTCCCCATCTTACCATCTGCTCCAATATTTCTTTTGCAGATTCATTTACATCTAATAGTTACACTACCTTATGATGAATTTATCAGGGGCCAAAACTGATTGGGTATGTGGAATCTATCTCAAAATTTATGGCTTATTGCCACTTCTGGGAGTCAATCTCATAGACTGCCTCCCGTAAGTCTAAGGATCCTCATCCTTACATTATAGTGCCTTTCCTTGACCAATACGTCCCATATATCTTTCAAGGGTCATATGCATTCTACTAGACCTACGAATAGTCTATTTCTATGTGATATGTACTTGAATAGGTTCATA
>JACBKR010000753.1:0-53322 GCA_014218235.1 Colocasia esculenta
TTGGAACAATAATATAGACGCATTATATCATATTAATCAAGTTCGGTTTCAACTTAACTCAATAAATCTTAAATTTTTATTATAAAAAAATTAAAAAAAAGATATTATTCGTATTAATCCGTACGGTATGATACGCCGCGGGCGCCGGTACGAGCAAACCATGCATCCAGAACATGAAGGTAACATATTTTCAACACAGGAGAAACTGCATGAGAGAGAGAGAGAGGAGAGACGTTAAATACAAATCAAAAGTACCCAACGCATTCACTGAACTTGTATTGCCCATACGCAGCAAACGTCCATCGGTCCATAAACCATCCACGTGAGCCCCTTAAAGAAAAGAGGGAAGATCATGTGACACTACGGACACAAGTATATAACTTATAATACACTATATATTTGTCCTAAGATAACCATGCATATATAACAAGTGTAAAGACATTGGGGGCAGTCGTATATCAAGGATGCTACTTAATTATACGTAGTTTATAAGAACAAATGAAGGGTAAGAGGTGGGTGGGTGATGGCGTGCGTGGGTCGTCCCCTTTTCTCTGGTCACGGACATGGCCACACCCTCGTGCATCCCCACGAAGGGGGAGGAGGAAGAAGACAGAGGTTGGCATATGCATGTAGCTAATAAAGTTGACTAGTAACTTTATTCTTAATTTCCTAGCTTTACCACTTAATTTTGATCATCATATGACAGAATATTAATTATGTGCATTAATTATCTTTAGCAGCTTATGATCTGTATCAGTTCTCCAGCTAGCTTTCTTGTGTGTCTTTGAGAAGAATATCAGGGTCGAAATCTACGGGTTTATTTAATTGCCTTTGTAATATTCTTGAAGTAGGTCTTTATATAAATCTCTCTCTCTCGCTCTCTCTCTCTCTCTCTCTCTCTCTCTCTCTCTCTCTCTCTCTCTCTATATATATATATATATATATATATATATATATATATATTCGAAGAAGAATTTATCAGTGAAAATATATAAAGCTTTACTCCAAAGGCATGGATGTACAAACTCATTTGACGTTTGCACAAGTAGTGCGCCAGTTTCCTAAGTCTCCAATTGTTTCGAAAAAATTGAATCTAGGTGAAGTGTTCCAATACATGTTCTAGCAGCTCATCTTCCGGACGTCGAAAAAAATTCACGTCCTTCTCGCAAAGGAGGGGTTAGAATTTGTCTGCCGATCGTCAGAGATCGTTCATCTAGTCCGGTGCGGCAGTTAGAGGAGATAAATACGCCTGATCTATCTCTGCAAAAATAATATAAAGATTGGACGGAAAAAATTCCTCGGTGTCCGAACTCGCTAGAGTAGAGAATATATTTATGCTGACTTAGATTTGACTCAGAGGTTTCTGGAATGGATTCGGAAGATGACTACATGGAGCGTTGCTCTCGAAGACCAGGATTACGACCTCGGACAGTCCTTCGTCGCACTCATTGTTGGGATAGAACTTCTTTGGAATTCTAGTTATCCTAAAGTTTCATTGGGTCATGTAGTCGGTAATCACTAGTATTTGGATATGTCACTGGTTGTCACAATTTCTGCTTATCAATAAAATTATTCGGCCAATTTTGGCCTTAATAAAAAAAATGGAACATATATATATACATGGACATATATGTTTTCCTATCCCTATATTGTACAAATATATATCTTATTCTTTTTTTCTTCTCAACATACACAAGAATATGTGTGTACAACTGTTGAAAGGGCCCACTATAACATTTAAACGTAACATGCAACAAGTAAGATGGATACAGAAATATGAATGATCACCTAGATAAGCGCTAATTGTCTTTAGAAATATGAATCATGAGTTCAAGTACTTCTCTTGTCTCATACAAGTAGATCTCATATATATATATATATATTCCCAGACACTACATTTTAGCCTTTTGCTCGGATTAGTTAAACCTTCTTCGAGTTTACATAATCGAACGCACTTGTCAAAGTCAGAAAATTAAAAAGTCAGGAGATAGATCTAGAAATAGGACTGCAAAGTACTATATAACAATTTGCATTGCTCATCTCATGTCGATGTTAAGTACAGTAGCTAGAAAGAGAAAGAGAGATAGAGTAGAGAGTGTGTATAGTAGTTTTAATTAATATATCAGATAGAACTATACATTTATCAGCTTTTGTCGTTCTTGTTAAACCTAATTCAAGAAAACTTTTATATATATATATATATATATATATATATAATATATATATATAGTTTGTTCTCCTCAGCCCACCCATGATGGTCACTTTTAGGTTTGACCCAAACCGCAGGCATATGCGGGGAAGATGGCCGTGCATGGGGGTGCTTGCGGAGGAATATTTTTGCCCGGCCGCGCTTCCGGCCGCCGGCGTTATCGGAGATCGAATCCCATGGGCCATGATAGGAATTAAGCTCAAGTTTTCACCACCTCACCCCTCCTCAGTCCCCCCCCCCTTTCTCACGTGATGAGCTTCAAACTTGTGCACCGCAGTCTGTCTCTCTCTGTGCTTGTGCTGTTCTTGTCCACAACTCGAAATATTATTTTCATAAAGGTTACACGTCTGCGTTCTGGTTTTTCTACTGCGGCACACGTGCAACTACATGAATTCCGTGAGAATGCAAAGACACTATGTGGCAGGATTGCAGGAACAGAAAAGAGGAGAGATAGAGAGAGAGAGAGAGATGGAGAGAGTGATCATAGAGATCTAGACAGAGAGAGAGAGAGGGAGGGAGTGCAAGTAAGAGAGATAGAGAGGAAGAGAGAGATCATGTCATGGGAAGAGGTTCGAGTTAAGCTGTGGGCTTCAACTGCATGGTGTAGCATCCAACTGGTTCCCACTGAAAGTGTGGGGTGCCCATCCGTTATAATTAGAATTTTGTTGCTCATTTAGGGTTCTTTTGGTTGAGCAATTTTATATAAGAAAATATTTTTAAGAAAATTTTCATACAATGATTTATTTGGAACATCTAAAAAGTTAATTTATGAAAAAAATTTACCTAAAATTCATAGATTTTCACATCTTTGGTGAGATCTCGTAAGCCAATTTCTTCCATTTATCTTTTATGTAGGATTTTCATGAGCAGTCTCTACTCTCATTCTTAATATTGACACTCGGAGCTCGATATTGGTGGTCGGCGACCTATGTCTGACTGTTGACATTCGGAGTCCTACGACCGGCGGTAGCCAATGACGATGGTTGGCGGCTAGCACCCGACATCTGATGCTCAATAGCTAGTCACTGATGGCTGGCACTCGGCGACTACCAGCCAGCACCTGGCACCAACGGCCAGTTGTTGATGGCCTTCATCATGCGGCTAGTGTCTAACGTCCGATGACTGACAATCGGCCGCTAGCAACTGGCACCTGACACTCTGTAGTAGTGCCAATAGCCTGCGATTGGCAGTGGCATTGATGGTCGGTGGCGACTGACACCCGACGATGGCACCAACGACTGATGCCCAACACTCGCTGATCGATGCCAACGACTTGCTTCGGCCTCGAGACAATAGTCATCAATTAATATTTATCAAACGCCACCTAAGTCTACAACCATTGTACTCGAGATTTTTTTAATATTTTTTAAAAAATTATATTAAAAAATATTTTACTAGAAAACAAACATAAAAAATATATTTTCATGAAAATCATTTATGTGGGTGTCAAATGGATAATTATACTTTTTATTTTCATATAAATGTTGTTGATAACTTTTTTTTTCTATAAATATGTTTTACAACCACCCAAATAGTCTCTTAGTAAGAGAAAAGTGGATGAGATAGGTATATCTTTATGTGATTTGTGTAGACAAAATTGGTAAAACTTAAAATAATTAAGATGTAAAGATGACACTTAGTTGAACTCTCCATATACATATATCTTTGTTTTGAGTCTTGTTATCTACCTTACAACATAGTTTAATCTCATATTAGATATAGTAAAATAAATATGTTATAAGTAAGATTCATTCTTCTGATCCTAATAGAGTTCTTTTCCAAGGACATAACGACAAACAGAGATAATATCTCTTCATGACATGCTGAAATTTCATGTATCAATATTGATACTATTATGGGTTGTCCTTAGGAATTTTGAATGTGATTACTAGGGGCCGAGGTGTCTGCTTTGCCGACAAGATTTGGTCTGACCGACGTCCGAGATCCTGCAAGCCCACTGAGGGGTTGTGGTGAAGAGACACTGAGATGCTCAAGTTAGTTGTAAGTTGAGAAGAATGGCCTAGCTAGAAGAGCAAATTAAACAGCATACCTGAGAACATTAAGCATCCCCCTATATATAGTGATAGGTTGTACACCTGCGATCATCGGAGATACCCGCGAATATCGCACCACGTTGTTGCAACCGTCGTACCACGTTGTCCAGATCTTGGCCTTTATGGCCATTGTTACGATCCGTACGATCTACACTATTATCCCTACGTTCGAGTTAATGAGTCGTTACGCGAGTCACAAATGCCCGGGTTTCCCACGATACACCCTCCGCATTGAAAGAAGCCAACCTCCTCGTCTCGGCCTTTACTCGAGATGAGCTTGTTGACCTAAGTTGATCCCCTATCTCAAGCGTTGACCCCGAGATGAGCCTCGTCAGATTTACCTCCTCTCTCGAGCCTTGTCTCTGATAGGAGTCTTGTCACCTTCTAGAGCCAACCTCCTCAACTTGGCCTTAACTCGAGGTGAGCATGTCATTTTCATTGAAACCAGTGGTCGGCAATGTCTGACGTCTTAGACTTAGGACGGACAGAGCATGTGAGATCTACTCGTATTACATATCATTTGTGGGAACTGAATAAGAGACCATATGTCATGTCTAAGCATTTTATCACAACAATCCAGACACTCTTATTCTTAATCGGAGGACTTTGTGGCGACTTAGTTTAGTCCATATTGGATGTAGTAAGCATAAGTACGTGCTTATAAGCAAAACTTACTCCTCTTCTTCTACAAGGGCTATTTTCTGGGAACAAGATAAAACTTCACATGGAAACAATATCTTTTGGAGGGCATACCGAAATTTCACACATCAACACTACCAAAATTTGTCATATTTTTTTTAGCATACACCAAGATGTGTGCAGACAATATTGGTCGTGCGAGTTAATGAGTTGGAGAAATACTTGTTCTACTTTCTTAATGCATCTCTGGTGAACTTTGAACCCCCTTCATCAGCCAATAACTAATCGGCACATTGTGTATGTCTAACAAGGAGGACAAAAATACATTAGAAATGTATTGAAAAAGTATGATAACTAGTTCTTAATGAGTTGTGTGCACTAAAAGTATAGTGAAAAAAATACATTAAGTACTTCTTAATGAGTTGAAAATATGTATCAACGTCTAAGGTATATTTTTTTTAGTTGATAGTCTAATGACGAAAGGCCACAAATGTAATATATCAGGGTATCAAACTTGGGTCTCCTCCCTCCCAATCTCACCCCAATATTGTCTAACCCACTCTGAGGTAGCTAGGGTACATGCTAATGATATTGGCTGATAAAAGATTGAACTCTATTTTTAGGAGGCATCTATTATCTTTCGCTAGCTTTATTTTCCCCTTTATACCTTCTGATATATATATTATTATAAATCCTTCGGCCTCCGTGAAAGTGGTGATATATACGTGGGTGATTCTTTTTCTTAAAAAGAAACTATATACATGTTCATGTCATTAAAGGGCTATTTCCTACGTTTCCATCGCTTTCCACAATTGCAAAAGTTTTTTTAACCTTTGTTTTGCTGACCACGCATCTGATATCACTGTATTCTTTTTAGTATTTTGTTTCAACGTGAAAGGCGTGCATGAGAGTACTCTCATATATATACGTTAACGTTTGTACTACTGCACCCACCTATAAAGGTGCATGAGAAACTCCTCTCCTCCTCCTAAGCTAGAGCTTGATGCCTCACCTAGTTAACTAAGCCACATGTATGATTGGCTAACCACTGCATATCTGTATAGTGTCCACCACCCTGGATGAGCAAATAAATGGAAAAAGCTTGATCTACTATGCATGCTTGTAATCTACCTACCTAGTTTCTTGCCATCTTCACTCGCAAGATTATTCAAAGGGGGTACAGTTAATTGATTGATCAGGAGAAGGTGCAGATTAATTAATATAGCCAACATGCTCCTCAGTTTATGTTGCTAATGAACTCTGTGTGTCGACATTAAACTTTGGAAAACATCTTTTACCCATTCGACCGATAAATTTTTATCCGACATAAAATTGATCTTATATTAATGGGTCTTACGTTTTATTACTAAACATCTTTTATCCGTTCCTGGTCGACTTGTTACTACTATAGTAACATAGCTCGGCTCCAGCCGAGGTGACCGTAGAGGCGCTTCTCGTCAGACGGAGTCGAGACGACCAGCCGATGAATCTTTTTGAGGCGCGCTTGGCCGACGTGCGAAGCTGCTCCCGACCTCCCGACCTGACCTGCAAAGTCCGCCGAGTGGGCTCGGCGGAGAGACACTCCGACGCTCAAGTCAGTTGCTAGCCGAACAGAATGGCGTAGCATGGGGGGAGAACAGCGTACCTTTGTTTGTGAAGTGTCTACCCTTTATATAGTGTTAGGATACGTACGTGTGAGCTGGACGAGCCGTCAATCTCGCTGGTAGTTACCGAGATTCCCGCCGGATTGGGTGCCGTTACTTCTGCAGAGTTGCGATGATCGTGGTTGCCACCTGTAGGCCTGATTGCTGAGATCGTGGCCTCAATGGCCGTGACTTGCGGTTCCGTGATTCTCGGTCATTGCCCTATTCGCCTGTTGACCGTGTGGGCTGTGACGTGGCACATGAGAGGGCCGAGCTCAAGGTCGGCGAGATCCGAGCTTTCGATGACCCGAGGTGCAAAACGGTGAGCTCCCTTGTGGTCGGATTCGCAAGACTGCTTGGGCCGAGCTGTAGACAGGCCCGACTGGGCCGAGCTGTAGACTCCCGGGACGTACAGACCAGAGCTGTAGCTGACGTACTTGGTGAGGCCGTAAGTAAGATGTCGGCCAATGGCCTTACTGAGGTCGGTTGATCCGAGGTCCGACCCGACGGGAATACCCTGATCAGCTCGGACGCCGCCATTCTCGTCAACTCTGCCGATCCGAACTGGTTCTTATCCGAGGTGAGATTCATGCCAATCAGCCAAAACTATTGAATGTTGGACTATCCTCAGATGTGGTCGGTTATACTCGGGGTTAGCCGACCTGCCTAGAAACCCCTGTAACACGACTAAATACAGAATTGGTCTTATGCTACATTTTACTGAAATGTGGAGTTCGGATTCGAAATCAATCCCCATTTGATCGAATAAATTTTTTACCAGCTAAATGGATAAAAAAGGGTTTCTCTTAACTTAAATGGTTCTAGATCTCTTTCGGCCTTATAAAATAGAAATCACCGTCAAAACACACCAACACTACATCTTAGGCATGCCGGCCGGAGGCCCAAGGCGGGGGTCATGGCCTCTAATTAAACCAGCAGATGGACAAGATCCTCTGCGCCATGGCACAGGTGGTCATGCGGACATGCCCATGGGCTACACAAGGATAGATAGATATATACCATGATTACCTACACCATAAGCGCGTGTAAAAATAGAGACGTCTCTGCAACCTGATCAGCAGTGATCACCAGCAGCAATCGGACGCAGCGCACCGGGGCACAGACAATACCCCATTAATGGCCAGGGACAAAGGCCATGCCGCGCCGCCTCGGGCAAACCCCTCCCTACGCCGAGCGGCACTAGTTTACAGGCCGCAGCTCGCCGGCCAAGGGCGCCCCCGGACATAGTTTAGCAGGCCGGAGCTCTCCAGCCAAGGAGGGGTCGGGGGGTAGTTTTAGTTAAATGTGAGTGCCGGTGGGGGGAGACATGGGAACAGCGCCCACGTTCCCCTCATCTCCCCACCTCTCCATAGTTTTATGGCTTTTTGTTTAATGGCGCACATCACAACGAAGGGGAGGGCAGCCTACCCTTGACAAAACGTAATGTGTCAGGAGCTCGCACAGGAATAAATATATGCCTCGACTTCCCCTGTGATCCTCCATAAATGCTGTGCAGCCCTAACGCCATCATCTTCCCTCTCCTCCTCTAGACCTAGTCCGCCCCCCTGCAACACCGCCCCCCCCCCCATCTGTCCTTCTGCACAACATTACTACTACTGCTACTTATCTTCGTCTCTTCCTCTCCGAGGACCACTGCACTGCGAACTCTCCTTCTGGTCTCCCCCTTCAATTCCCCTCCGTCGTGATCATGGTGGTTTTCTGTCCTCCCCTCCCTTTTTCCTCGTCAGTTCCATTAATCCTTGGGCGGTGGTGGGGGATTGAGTAGGGAGTAAGCAAGCAATTGCTCTCTCTCTCTTTCTCTCTCTCTCTCTCTCTCTAATGGCTTAACTTGTTAATTATCCTCTTGTGCGTGTGTTTGGCTTCGTGTCTTGTGTTGGGGACAGGCGATTTGGAAGCCGGCGTGGTGGAGGCGCTCGACACGCAGAAGTTCTTCGTGAGCTGCTCGACGCACGAGGCGGCCAAGAAGAACGAGAAGAACATCTGCTGCTTGGACTGCTGCACCAGCCTCTGCCCGCACTGCCTGACTTCTCACCGCTTCCACCGCCTGGTGCAAGTCCGGCGTTACGTCTACCATGACGTCGTCCGGCTGGAGGACCTTGAGAAGCTCATAGATTGCTCCAACGTTCAAGTAATTAGTTTCTTCTTCTTCTAATCTTCTATACGTCTGTACGTATGTCTGTACAATATATAAGCCAAATGATTGAAACAATTGCGGCTTAGCTACTAGCTTCTTCCTGCTATGCTTTTGGCGATGTGTATCTGATAATTTAGCCTTTGTTTTTTTACCTATGTCTCTTCCACTCTGCAGCCATACACCATCAACAGCTCCAAGTGGTGTTCATCAAGAAGCGGCCGCAGAGCAGGCAGTTCAAGGGCTCCGGAAACATCTGCACCTCCTGCGACAGGAGCCTCCAAGAACCCTACATCCACTGCTCTCTTGGCTGCAAGGTAAAAAAAAACATGCATTAATCACGCAATTAACTTGATGACTGTGGGGGAGGAGGCATATATGTGTAGAATTCTCCCTCCCTTCTTAGTTAACTAGCTGGTTTCCAGGGTAGAAGGTGTCATCAGTCATGGCATCAAGCTCCTTAATTTATACCAACTTATTACAACAAACTTATCATGTTGAACCATAGATATGATATGCTCAGGCGCAGTACTGAGATGACTATAAATTTTTGTTTGAACTTTGAAGACAAAGATATAGGAACTCTTGTGTGACTGACTGATCGTTATATATATATATATATATATATGTCGATAGTGTAATTCTAAGCCAAAATTTAATGTCACAAGATATTTAACCGTGGTGAAAACCTCAAAAAAATTTGACATATGTATACTTGCGAGTTTTGATAAGCTCGTCGTCTATGCTTCTATATATGTATGCAGGTCGACTTCGTGCTGAGGCAGAAAAAGGACCTGTCCCCCTACTTGAGGACCTGCGACTCTCTCTCGCTGAACCCGGACTTCGCTGTCCCCCACGAGGGCAGGGACGACGATGGCAACGACAACACTACCCACTCGACGGTCGTGGACAACGACGAGCCGATGGGCTCCTCGGACTCGGAGAACCTGAGCAGCGCCGCCCCCTGCACGGCGGACTTCGTCCGGAAGAAGCGTAGCGGGCTTTACGTCTGCGCCAGGTCCGCCGGCGGCAGCCTCTCCAACGTTAACTCCGCCGAAATCACCGCCAACGTGAACAGAAGGAAAGGCATCCCCCATCGATCCCCTATGTGTTGAAGGTAGAAGGAGATCGAACCCCAGCTCCTACAAAAAGCTCTAGCAGTTCTCCCGACAGCTTCCACAGCCCAGCAGAAACAAAGCAGTACTGATCTGAGGAGCCTCCACGCCCACATGCAAAACCCTGTCGATCGGGCTAGGAATCCGAGGATGGCAGTTGATTCCAACACTGTGTTCTCTCTTCTCCTAATATTTTTCTATAGCAAATGGGAATATAACCAACCTCCTCCTTAGAAATCTAAGCAACTCCCACGTTGAGCCACACATCTCGACTGTTGCTTAAGAATAGTCAAATCTAATGGGCTCGAGAAGAGAGGAAAGATCGAGCAGTTCGATTAGATTACTTTTTTTTCTCTCTTTTCCTTCTTTAATTTGTTTTAAAATTTGGAAAACATGGCGCGGAGAAGGGGCAGGATGATTCGACGACACAAACAGCTGGAAAGCCCCGGGAGAAGCACTCGTGTGCATCGTTCCCCAAGCCCGCCCATGTCTGAACCCTTTTTTCAGATTTTAAATCCGCTGTCATCCCACCACGAGCGGGGAAGACAACAGTGGGGAAAGAACAAAATGCTAACCTTATGATGTGGTTGTTTGACTTTGACTGGAGATCGATCTTTCCATGGAAGAACGAGAACAAAGTGTGAGCTTCCGTGGAAAAGTGATCTCACATGCAAGTCCATGGCCCCCATGTTTTACTAGAGAAGTTGCCAAACACTTCCCAGAGTTCATCATCCAATTGTTATCATCAAATAGAAAACTATGCATGTAATCAATTTTATCAAATACTTGGTGGGTGCAGTAACAGCATATATGTAAATGAAAAAAATGTCGTCTATATATCTATGGAGGTCTCGGTGTCAGCTAGTTTCCGTGATGTTATGACAAGGTCATTCAGATAGATAAGAGTGTTGTCTCAAGAATGCATATGACAAAACGAAGATAGGAAGAAAGATCAATCACATAAGACATAAATACAAAAAAAGAGACATCGACAATTAAATTTTACTAGATGTGGAGAAATATTATAGAAGCTCACACCCCATCTCAGAGGAACAAATCTTCTTTCAAGAACTCTTTCAAACTCTCACCCCTGAGACCTCTCTTATTATGTTCACTTGAGCTCTCATCGGAATGCATTAAACAAGAGAAGGGGTTCTCTACTTATAGGTGAACAAAAATAATGCGTTCTTACGACTGAGTTGGCCCTTGAGAAATGGGTGCTAGTTTTGAAACTCCCGTGAGCGTTAAGAATTACTTGCATTTAGAGTCTTGACAACACACGGGAGTTGGTCTTCCGTTCCCAGCCCCTTACGTAATCACACTGCATGCATTTTCTTGTTCTTTGTGGCATTGAGAAGGCGGGCCATCCAGTCGCTACACAACAAATTCTTCTCCTGGCTCATGTCCACAAGTCACATTCAGTGTCAAGCTCCATCACGATCGTTGTAATCGCCAATGCCTTGTCAGGGCCACCCTACATGTTTTGTGAGCCAATCAAGCTTAGGCAATGTCTCAACTTCTCCCAAGGATTGGACTTCATTATCATATTGCTAGGTTCTATGCTGTAAAAATCTTCTTAATAGTCATGGTACCCTGCAACACAATATCACAAACAAAATAATACTTGACATCGATGTGTTTGATTTTTTCTTATACATTTATTTTTGGTCAAATGTATGGCACTCTGATTATCACAGTGCACCGGAGTCCTCTCCTGCATATGACCTAGATTGCCAACCAAACTCTCAGCCACAAGACTTCTTTCACTCCCTTTGCTACTGCCATGTATTTTACCTTTGTCAGCGACAAAGCCACAATATACTACAAAACAACCTTCCAACTAATAATACAACTTAAGAAAGTAAAGGCATAATCTGTCAGGGATCTCCTCTTATCTAGATCATTAGATAATTTGACTCGACATAGCCAACTAGTTGACTGCCACCAATATTTCCTTTCGAAATGCCAAGCTCACATCTGAAGCACCTCTAAAGTAATGAAGAATCCATTTCATAGAGCATCCAATAGACCTTCCCAGAATTTCTCATGTGCCACCTAGCCACACTAATAACATGAGAAATATCAGGTTGAGTACATATCATAACATGCATAATGCTACCAACTGTAGTTACATATGGAACTTTAGACATCAGTTCCATCTTCTCTATTTTGGTGGGTCTTCTACAGTCAATCTAAAGTGGGTTGCAAGAGTGCTCACAACCTTGCAATCTTTCATCCAAATTTCTCTAGTATCTTCTCTACGTACTTTTTTTTTGTTGCAAGTACAACCTTCCAGTGCCACAGTCTCTATGAATCTCCATTTCCAAAATCTTCTTTGCTACGCCAAGATCTTTCATCTCGAACTCACCATTCAACTGAGATTTTAAATTAATGGTTTAAGTTCTTGGTAGCTATGAATAAGTCATCTACATGCAACAAAAAGTTTATACAAGAACCATATGGAAGTCTTTTGTGATATTGCACACACTATTATAATCATGTCTAGAGTAACTATGACTTCTATAAAAGTATCAAATCTCTTGTATCACTATCTAGGTGAATGCTTTAAGCCATATGAAGAATTTTTAACTAACACACATGATATCCCTTACTAGAAATCACAAATTTCTCTAACTGGTGCATATAGATTCCTCACCAGCTCACCATGTAAGAACATTGTTTTAAGTTCCAATTGCTCTAGTTCTTAATCAAGTAAAGCAAATATAACAAACAACATACAATAGAAGTATGTTTTTATGGTATAAGAGAATACCTCATGAAGTCAATACCCCTTCCGGTTTTTCCCACCCCTTCAGCGAAAGAATTGAGCATAACTTTCCGCCCGGGTATCGGAATCGCTTATGTGACCACAATTCGGAATCGGCACTCCGAGACGGAAGACAGGACGCTGGTTTCGCAGAATTCCGTTCTGGGGGCAACATTCCGCCGCAGAGCGTGTGTACTAGTACACCGATTGTCGTACCCCTTGGGTAGGACGTGGATTTTTGTTCGTCTGGCGATCGGAACGGCCCGCGAGGCGCCAATTTGGAATCGGCACTTCGACCCGATCGGCATAAGGTCGCATTCGGAGATTTCCGGTCCAGCGTCCAATTCCTCTCCTCTCCGGAGCGCAGTCGCGGGCTGCCGATGCGACGCATACGGACACCCCTTCGCTCAAACAGGCATAACTTTTCACTCAATTATCGGAATCGCTTATAAGATCCCAATTCGAAATCGCACTCAGAGGCGCCCTCAACCCCTTATTGCCTCAGGCGATAAGACGTCGTTTCGGGGTCGAAAAATCTTAAATTCATTTCACACTCCAAAATTATATTTCCAGCCGACGATCACCGCGTTTCCAAGGTTTTATGGCAGTAGCGTCTCCCTCAATTATGCGAATCGCTGGCGGAGCTGCCATACGATACGCCCATTCACGGGGACCAGAAGTTGTGTTCAACTCGGCGTGAGAACTCATCCCCAGGACGTAGCTATGGGTGCACAAACATCGCCGATATAGTCACCCCTTCCGATTTATTCTCACCCCTTCAGCGAAAGAACTGGGCATAACATTCCGCTTGGATATCGGAATCGCTCATGTGACCACAATTCGGAATCGGCACTCTAAGATGGTCGAGAGGGCGCCAGTTTGGCAGAATTCCGTTTCGGGCTTAAAATTTCACCGCGGAGCGTGTGTACTAGTACACCGATTGTTGTACCCCTTCGGTAGGACGCAGTTTTTTATCCGCACGGCGATCGGAACGGCCTGCGAGGCCCCAATTCGGAATCGCACTTCGACCCGGTCAGCACAAGATCGCGCATTCATAGATTTCTGATTTGGCCCCCAATTTCTCTCCGGGAGCGTAGTCGCGGGCTGCCGATGCGATCGCATACGGACACCCCTTCGCTCAAACGGGCATAACTTTCCGCTCGGTTATCGGAATCGCTTATAAGACCCCAATTCGGAATCGGCACTCTGAGGCGCCCGTCGCCCCTTTACTGCCTCAGGTGATAAGACGTCGTTTCGGGGTCGAAAAACCTTCGTTTCACACTCTAAAATTGCATTTCCAGCCGACAATCACCCCGTTTCCAAGGTTTTATGGCAGTAGCGTCTCCCTCGATTACGCGAATCGCTAGCGGGGCTGCCATATGGATACGCCCATTCACGGGGACAGGAAGTTGTGTTCAACGCGGCACGAGAACTCATCCCCAAGACGTAGATATGGGTGCACAAACATCACCAATATAGTCACCCCTTCCGATTTATTCCAACCCCTTCAGCGAAAGAACTGGGCATAACTTTTCGCCCAGGTATCGGAATCACTAATGTGACCACAATTCAGAATCGGCACTCCGAGACGGTCGAGAGGGCGCTAGTTTCGCAGAATTCTATTCCGGGCCCAAAATTCCACAGCGGAGCGTGTGCACTAGTACACCGATTGTCATACCCCTTGGGTAGGACGTGGATTTTTGTTCGCACGACGATCGAAACGGCCCGCGAGGCCCAAATTCGGAATCGGCACTTCGACTCGGTCGACACAAGGTTGCATTTGGAGATTTCCGCTCTGGCGCCCAAATTCCTCTCCGGAAGCGTGGTCGCGGCTGCCGATGTGATCGCATACGGACACCCCTTTGCTCAAATGGGCATAACTTTCCGCTCGGTTATCGGAATCGCTTATAAGACCCCAATTCGGAATTGGCACTCGGAGGCGCCCGTCGCTTCCTTATAGCCTCAGGCAATATTAAACATCGTTTCGGGATCAAAAAACCTTCGTTTGGCACTCCAAAATTGCATTTCCAGCCAACGATCACTCTGTTTCCAAGGTTTTATGGCAGTAGCGTCACCCTCGATTACGCGAATCGGTGGTGGGGTCCACACGGATTCACCCTGTTACAGCGACCGGAAGTTGTGTTCAACGCGGCACGAGAACTCGTCCCCAGGACGTAGATATGGGTGCACAAACATCGCCGATATAGTCACCCCTTCTGGTTTATTCTCACCCCTTTAGCGAAATAACTGGGCATAACTTTCCGCCCGGGTATCGGAATCGCTCATGTGACCACAATTCGGAATCGACACTCCGAGACGGTCGAGAGGGTGCCAGTTTCGCAAAATTCCGTTCTAGGCCCGAAATTCCACCGCGGAGCGTGTGTACTCATACACCGATTGTCGTACCGCCCCTTGGGTAGCACGCGGATTTTTGTTCACACGGCGATCGGAACGGCCCGCGAGTCCCCTATTCGGAATCGACACTTCGACCCGTTCGGCACAAGGTCGCATTCAGAGATTTCCAGTGCGGCTACCAAATTCCTCTCCGGGAGCGTGGTCGCGGGCTGCCGATGCGATCGCAAACGGACCCCCTTCGCTCAAATGGGCATAAGTTTCCGCTCGGTTATCAGAATCGCTTATAAGACCCCAATTCGGAATCGGCACTCTGAGGCGCACGTCGCCCCCTTATTGCCTCAGGCGATAAGACGTCATTTCGGGGTCGAAAAACCTTCGTTTCACACTCCAAAATTGCATTTCTAGCCGACGATCACTTCGTTTCCAAGGTTTTATGGCAGTAGCGTCTCCCTAGATTAACCGAATTACTGGCGGCACTGCCCCACGGATTCCCCCATTCACGGCGACTAGAAGTTGTGTTCACTCGGCGCGAGAACTCGTCCCCACGATGTAGATATGGGTGCCAAACATCGCCGATATATATAGTCACCCCTTCCGGTTTATTCTCACCCCATCAGCGAAAGAACTAGGCATAACTTTTTGCCCGGGTATTGGAATCGCTCATGTGACCATAATTCGGAATCGGCACTCCGAGACGGTCGAGAGGGCGCCAGTTTCTCAGAATTCTGTTTCAGGCCCAAAATTTCGCCGCGGAGCGTGTGTAACTAGTACACCGATTGTCGTACCCTTGGGTAGGACGCGTATTTTTGTTCGCACGGCAATCAAAACGGCCCGCGAGTCCCCTATTCAGAATCGGCACTTCGACCCGGTCGGTACAAGGACGCATTCGGAGATTTCCGATCCGGTGCCCAAATTCCTCTCCGGGTGCATCGTCGCAGGCTGCCGATGTGATCGCATACGTACATCCCTTCTCTCAATGGGCATAACATTCTGCTCAGTTATCGAAATCGCTTATAAGATCCAATTTAGAATCGGCACTCTAAGGCGCCCGTCACGTCTTGATAGCATCAGGCGATAAGACGTCGTTTCGGGGTCGAAAAACATTCGTTTCGCACCCCATTCACGAGTCCCCTATTCGGAATCGACACTTCGACCAGTTCGGCACAAGGTCGCATTCGAAGATTACCGTTCCGGCTCCCAAATTCCTCTCCGGAGCGAGGTCGCGGGCTACGGATGCGATCGCAACACGACACCCCTCCGCTCAAACTGGCATAAATTTCCACTCGAATATCGGAATCGCTTATAAGACCGCAATTCGAAATCGGCACTCTGAGGTGCCCGTCGCCCGCTTATTGCCTCAGGCGATAAGATGTCATTTCGCGGTCGAATAACCTTCGTTTCGCACTCCAAAATTGCATTTCCACCCGACGATCACCCTATTTCCAAGGTTTAATGGCAGTAGCATCTCCCTGGATTACGCGAATTACTGGCGGGGCTGCCACACAGATTCCCCCATTCACGGCGACCGGAAGCTGTGTTCAACTCGGCAGGAGAACTTGTCCCCACGATGTAGATATGGGTGCACAAACATCGCCGATATAGTCACCCCTTCCGTTTATTCTCACCCCTTCAACGAAAGAACTGGGCATAACTTTCCGCCAAGGTATCGGAATCGCTCATGTGACCACAATTCGGAATCGGCACTCCGAGACGGTCGAGAGGGCGCCAGTTTCACAGAATTCTGTTCCGAACCCAAAATTCCGCCGCGGATCGTGTGTATTAGTACACCGATTGTCATACCCCTTGGGTAGGACGCGGATTTTTGTTCGTACGGTGATCGGAATGGCCCACGAGTCTCTTATTCGGAATCGACACTTCGACCTAGTCGACACAAGGTCGCATTCGGGGATTTTCGGTCCAGCTCCCAAATTTTTCTCCGGGAGCGTGGTCGCGGGCTATCGATGCGATCGCAAACACACACCCTTCGCTCAACCGGGCACAACTTTCCGCTCGGTTATCGGAATCGCTTATAAGACCACAATTCGAAATCGGCACTCTGAGGCGCTCGTCGCCCGCTTATTGCCTCAGGCAATAAGACGTCGTTTCGGAGTCGAAAAACCTTCGTTTCCAACTCCAAAATTGCATTTCTAGTCGACGATCACTTCGTTTCCAAGGTTTTATGGCAGTCGCGTCTCCCTCGATTACGAGAATCGATGGCAGGGCTGCCTCACGGATTCCCCCATTCACGGCGACCGGAAGTTGTGTTCAACTCGACACGAGAACTTGTCCCCAGGACGTAGATATGGGTGCACAAACATCGCTGATATAGTCACCCCTTCTGGGTTATTCTCACCCATTCAGCGAAAGAACTGGGCATAATTTTCCGCTCGGTTATCGGAATCGCTCATGTGACCACAATTCGGAATCGGCACTCTAACACGGTCGAGAGGGCACTAGTTTCGCTGAATTCCGTTCCAGGCCTAAAATTCCGCCGCAGAGCGTGTGTACTAGTACACCGATTGTCGTACCCCTTGGGTAGGACGCGAATTTTTGTTCGCACGCGCGATCGGAACGGCCCGCGAGGCCCCAATTCAGAATCAGCACTTCGACCCGGTCGGCACAAGGTCACACTCAGAGATTTCCGGTCCGACGCCCAAATTCCTCTCCGGGAGCGTGGTCGCAGGCTGCCGATGCGATCGCATACGGACATCCCTTAGCTCAAACGGGCATAACTTTTCTGCTCGGTTATCGAAATCGCTTATAAGACCCCAATTCGGAATCGACACTCTGAGGAGCCCGTCCCCCCCTTATAGCCTCAGGTGATAAGACGTCATTTTGGGGTCTAAAACCTTCGTTTCACACTCGAAAATTGCATTTCTAGCCGACGATCATCCTGTTTTCAAGGTTTTATGGCAGCATCGTCTCCCTCGATTACGCGAATCGCTGGCGGGGCTGCCACAACGGATTCGCTCATTCACGGCGACAGGAAGTTTGTTCAACCCGGCGCGAGAACTCGTCCCCAGGATGTACATATGGTGCACAACATCGTCGATATAGTCCCCCTTCCGATTTATTCTCACCCCTTCAGCGAAAGAACTGGGCATAACTTTCTGCCGGGGTATTGAAATCGCTCATGTGACCACAATTCAGAATCGGCACTCCGAGACGGTCGAGAGGGTGCCAATTTCGTAGAATTATATTTCGGGCCCAAAATTCCACCGCGGAGCGTGTGTACTATTACACCGATTGTCGCACCCTTGGGTAGGATGCATATTTTGTTCACACGGCGATCAAAACGGCCCGCAATCCCCTATTCAGAATCGACACTTCGACCCGGTCGGGACAAGGTCGCATTCGGAGATTTCCGGTCCGGCGCCCAAATTCCTCTCCGGGAGCGTCGTCGCAGGCTGCCGATGCGATCGCATACGGACATCCCTTCGCTCAAACGGGCATAACTTTCCGCTCAGTTATCGGAATTTCTTATAAGACCCCAATTCAGAATCGGCACTCTCAGGCCCCCGTCGCCTCTTGTTAGCCTCAGGCGATAAGACGTCGTTTCGGAATCGAAAAACCTTCGTTTTGCACCTCAAAATTGCATTTCTTGCAGAGGATCACCCCGTTTCCGAGGTTTTATTCCAGTAGCATCTCCCTCGATTACGCGAATCGCTGGCGGGGCAGCCACACGGATTCACCCATTCACGGCGACAGGAAGTTGTGTTCAACCCGGCACGAGAACTCGTCCTCAGGATGTAGATATGGGTGCACAAACATCGTTGATATAGTCACCCCTTCCGATTTATTCTCACCCCTTTAGTGAAAGAATTGGACATAAATTTCCGCCCAAGTATCGGAATCGCTCATGTGACCACAATTCGGAATCGGCACTCCGACAGTCGAGAGGCCGCCAGTTTCGCACAATTCCGTTCTGGACCCAAAATTCTGCCGCGGAGCGTGTGTACTAGTACACCGATTGTCGTACCCCTTGGGTAGGACGCGGATTTTTGTTCGCACGGTGGTGACCGGAATGGCCCGTGAGTCCCCTATTCAGAATTGACACTTCGACCCGGTCGGCACAAGGTTGCATTCGGGGATTTCGGTCTGGCTCCCAAATTCCTCTTCGGGAGCGTGGTCGCGGGCTGCCGATGCGATCGCAAACAGACACCCTTCGCTCAAACGGGCATAACTTTTCGCTCAGTTATCAGAATCACTTATAAGACCACAATTCGGAATCGGCACTCTGAAGCGTCCGTCGCCCGCTTATTACCTCAGGCGATAAGATTCGTTTCAGGGTCAAAAATTCTTCATTTCGCACTCCAACATTGCATTTCCAGCCGACGATCACCCCGTATCCAAGGTTTTATGGCAGTAGCATCTCCCTCGATTATGAGAATCGTTGGCAGGGCTGCCACACACGGATTCGCCCATTCACGGGGACAGGAAGTTGTGGTCAACCCAGCGCGAGAACTCGCCCCCAGGACGTAGATATGGGTGCACTAACATCGTCGATATAGTCATGCCTTCCATCTATTATCACCCCTTCAGCGAAAGAACTGGGCATAACTTTCCGCCTGGGTATCAGAATCGCTCATGTGACCACAATTCGGAATCGGCACTCCGAGTCGGTCGAGAGGGCGCCAGTTTCGTAGAATTCCGTTCCGGGCAAAAAACTCCGCCGCGGAGCGTGTGTACTAGTACACCGATTATCATACCCCTTGGGTAGGACGCGGATTTTTGTTCGCACGACGATCAGAACGCCCCCGGAGTCCCCAATTCGGGATCGACACTTCGACCCGTCGGCACAAGGTCGCATTCGGAGATTTCAGGTCCGGCGCCAAATTCCTCTCCGGGAGTGTGGTCATGTGTTGCCGATGCGATCGCATACGGAAACCCCTTCACTCAAAGGGGCATAACATTCCGCTCGTTTATCAGAATCGCTTATTAGACCCCAATTCGGAATCGGCACTATGAGGCGCCCGTCGCCCCCTTATTACCTCAGGCTAAAACGTCGTTTCGGGGTCAAAAAACCTTCGTTTCACACTCCAAAATTGCATTTCTAGCCCACGATCACCCCCATTTTCAAGGTTTTATGGCAATAGCGTCTCCCTCGATTATGCGAATCGCTGGAGGGGCTGCCACACGGATTCACCCATTCACGGCGACAGGAAGTTGTGTTCAACCCGGCGCGAGAACTCGTCCCCAGGACGTAGATATGGGTGCACAAACATCTCGATATAGTCACCCCTTCCGATTTATTCTCATCCTTCCGCAAAAGAACTGGGCATAACTTTCCGCCTGGGTATCGGAATCGCTCATGTGACCACAATTTGGAATCGGCACTCGAGACGGTCGAGAGGGCGCCAGTTTCGTAGAATTCCGTTCCGGGCCGAAAATTACGCCGCGGAGCGTGTGTACTAGTAAACCGATTGTCGTACCACTTTGGTAGGACGCAGATTTTTGTTCGCACGGCGATCAGAACGGCACCCGTGTCCCCAATTCAGAATCGGCACTTCGACTCGGTCGGCACAAGGTCACATTCGGAGATTTCCGATCTGGCGCCCAAATTCCTCTCCAGGAGCGTGGTCGCACACTGCCGATGCGATCGCATACGGACATCCCTTCGCTCAAACGGGCATAACTTTCCGCTCGGTTATTGGAATCGCTTATAAGACCCTATTCGGAATCGGCACTCTGAGGTGCCCGTCTCCCTTTATTGCCTCAGGCGATAAGACGTCGTTTCGGGGTCGAAAAACCTTTATTTCGCACTCTAAAATTGCATTTCCAGCCGACGATCTCCCCATTTCCAAGGTATTATGGCAGTAGCGTCTCCTCGATTATGTGAATCGCTGGCGGGGCTGCCACACGGATTCGCCCATTTACGGCTACAGGAAGTTGTGTTCAACCGGCGCGAGAACTCGTCCCCAGGACGTAGATATGGGTGCACAAACATCGCCGACATAGTCACCCCTTCTGTTTTATTCCCACCCCTTTAACGAAAGAATTGGGCATAACTTTCCGCCTGGGTATCGGAATCGCTTATGTGACCACAATTCGGAATCAGCTCTCCGAGACGGTCGAGAGGGCGCCAGTTTTGCAGAATTCTATTTCGGGCCTAAAATCTGCCGCGGAGCATGTGTACTAGTACCACGATTGTCCTACCCCTTGGTAGGATGTAATTTTTTTCGCACGATGATATGAACGGCCCGCAAGGCCCCAATTCGAAATCGCCACTTCTACCCGGTCGGCACAAGGTCACATTGGGAGATTTCCGGTCCGGCGCCCAAATTCCTCTCCGGGAGCGTGGTCGCGGGCTGTCGATGCGATCGCATACGGACACCCCTTCGCTCAAATGGGCATAACTTTTCGCTCGGTTATCAGAATCGCTTATAGACCCCAATTCGGAATCGGCACTCAGAGGCGCCCGTCGCCCCCTTATTGCCTCAGGCAACAAGATGTCATTTCGGGGTCGAAAAACCTTCGTTTTGCACTCCAAAATTACATTTCCAACCGACGATCACTTCGTTTCCAAGGTTTTATGGCAGTAGCATCTCCTTGGATTACGCGAATTGCTGGTGGGACTGCCACACGGATTCCCCCATTCACGGCGACCGAAAGTTGTGTTCAACTCGGCACGAGAACTCGTCCCCAGGATGTAGATATAGTGCACAAACATCGCCAATATAGTCACCCCTTCTGGGTTATTCTCACCCCTTCAGCGAAAGAACTGAGCATAATTTTTCGCTCGGTTATCGGAATCGCTCATGTGATCACAATTCGGAATCGGCACTCTGACACGGTCGAGAGGGCACTAGTTTCGCTGAATTCTGTTCCGGGCCTAAAATTCCACCGCGGAGCGTGTGTACTAGTACACCGATTGTCGTACCCCTTGGGTAGGACGCGAATTTTTGTTCGCACGGCGATCCGAACGGCCCGCGAGGCCCCAATTCAGAATCAGCACTTCGACCCGGTCGGCACAAGGTCGCACTCAGAGATTTCCGATCCGACGTCCAAATTCCTCTCCGGGAGCGTGGTCGGGGGCTGCCGATGCGATCGCATACGGACATCCCTTAGCTCAAACGGGCATACTTTCCGCTCGGTTATCAGAATCGCTTATAAAACCCTAATTCGGAAGCGGCACTCTGACGCGCACGTCGCCCCCTTATAGCCTCAGGTGATAAGACGTCATTTCGGGGTCGAAAAACCTTCGTTTCACACTCCAAAATTGCATTTCTAGCCGATGATCACCCTTTTTTCAGGTTTTATAGCAGTAGCGTCTCCCTCGATTACGTTAATCGCTGGCGGGGCTGCCACACGGATTCACCCATTCACGGCGATAGGAAGTTGTGTTCAACCCGGTGCGACAACTCATCCCCAGGATGTAGATATGGTGCACAAACATCACCGATATAGACTCCCCTTCCGATTTATTCTCACCCCTTCAACGAAAGAACTGGGCATAACTTTCCGCCCAGGTATCAGAATCGCTCATGTGACCACATTTCGTAATCGGCACTCCGAGACGGTCGAGAGGGCACTAGTTTCGCAGAATTCCATTCCGGACCCAAAACTCTTCCACGGATCGTGTGTACTAGTACACCGATTATCGTACCCCTTGGGTAGGACACGGATTTTTGTTCGCACGGTGATCAGAATGGCCCGCGTGTCCCCAATTCGGAATTGCCACTTCGACCCAGTCGGCATAAGGTCGCATTCGGAGATTTCCAGTTCGGCGCCCAAATTCCTCTCCTGGAGCGTGGTCGCGGGCTGCCGATGCGATCGCATACGGACATCCATTCACTCAAACGGCATAACTTTCTGCTCGGTTATCGGAATCGCTTATAAGACCCCAATTCGGAATCGGCACTCTGAGGCGCCCGTCACCCCGTTATTGCCTCAAGCGATAAGACGTCATTTCGGGGTCGAAAAACCTTCATTTTGCACTCCAAAATTACATTTCCAGCCGACGATCACCCCGTTTCCAAGGTTTCATGGCAGTAGCGTCTCCCTCGATTATGTAAATAGCTGGCGGGGCTGCCACACAAATACACCCATTCACAGCGATCGGAAGTTGTGTTCAACGTCTTGAGAACTCGTCCCCAGGATGTAGATATGGGTGCACAAACATCGTCGATATAGTCACCCCTTCCGATTTATTCCCACCCATTCAGCGAAAGAACTGGCATAACTTTCCGCCCAATTATCGGAATCGCATATGTGTCCACAATTCGGAATCGGAACTCCGAAACGGTCGAGAGGCGCCAGTTTCGCAGAATTCCATTCCAGGCCTAAAATTCCGTCGCGGATCGTGTGTACTAGTACACCGATTGTCGTACCCCTTCGGTAGGACACGGATTTTTGTTCGCACGGCAATCGGAACGACCTGCGAGTCCCCAATTGGAATCGGCACTTCGACCCGGTCGGCACAAGGTCGCATTCGGAGATTTCCGGTCCGGCGCCAAAATTCCTCTCCGAGAGCGTGGTCGCGGGCTGCCGATGCGATCGCATACGGACATCCCTTCGCTCAAATGGGCATAACTTTCTGCTCGGGTATCGGAATCGCTTATAAGACCCCAATTCGGATTAGCACTCAGAGGCGCCCGTCGACCCCTTATTGCCTTAAGTGATAAGACGTCGTTTCGGGGTCAAAAACCTTCATTTCGCATTCAAAAATTACATTTCTAGCCGACGATCACTTCGTTTCCAAGGTTTTATGGCAGTAGCGTCTCCCTCGATTACGCGAATTATTGGCGAGGCTGCCACACGGATTCCCCCATTCACGGCGATCGGAAATTGTGTTTAACTCTGCACGAGAACTCGTCCCCAGGATGTAGATATGGGTGCACACATCACCGATATAGTCACCCCCAGCTAAGGAACTGGGCATAACTTTCCGCCTGGGGTATCGGAATCGCTCATGTGACCACAATTCGGAATCGGCACTCTGAGACGGTCGAGAGGGCTCCAGTTTCACATAATTCCGTTCCAGGCCTAAAATTTCGCCACGGAGCGTGTGTACTAGTACACGATTGTCGTACCCCTTGGGTAGATGTGGATTTTTGTTCGCACGGCGATCGAAATGGCCCGCAAGTCCCCAATTCAGAATCAGCACTTCGACCCGGTCGGCACAAGGTCACATTTGGAGATTTCCGGTATGGCGCCCAAATTCCTCTCCGGGTGCGTGGTCGCGGGCTGCCGATGCGATCGCGTACGGACATCCCTTCGCTCAAACGGGCATAACTTTCCGCTCGGTTATCGGAATCGCTCATAAGACCCCAATTCGGAATCGGCACTCTGAGGCGCCGTTGCCCCCTTATTACCTTAAGCGATAAGACGTCATTTCGGGGTCAAAAAACCATCGTTTTTCACTCCAAAATTACATTTCCAGACGACGTTCACCCCATTTCCAAGGGTTTATGGCAGTAGTGTCTCCCTCGATTACGCGAATCGCTGGCGGGGCTACCACACAGATATGCCCATTCACAGCAACTGGAAGTTGTGTTCAACGCGGAACGAGAACCCGTCCCCAGGACGTAGATATGGGTGCACAAACATCGCCGATATAGTCACCCCTTTCGATTTATTCTCACCCCTTCAGCGAAAGAACTGGGCATAACTTTCCGCCCAGGTATCAGAATCACTCATGTGACTACAATTCGGAATCGGCACACCGAGAAGGTCGAGAGGGCACCAGTTTCAGCGAATTCTATTCTGGACCCAAAAATCCACCACAGAGCGTGTGTACTAGTACACCGATTGTCGTACCCCTTAGGTAGGATGCAGATTTTTGTTCACACGGCGATCGAAATGGCATGCGAGTCCCCTATTCGGAATCGACACTTCGACCCGGTCGGCACAAGGTCGCATTCGGACATTTCCGGTCCGCCTCCCAAATTCCTCTGCGGGAGTATGGTCACGGGCTGCCGATGCGATCGCATACGGACCCCCCTTCGCTCAAATGGGTATAACTTTCCGCTCGGTTATCGGAATCGCCTATAAGACCCCATTTGGAATTGGCACTCTGAGGCGCCCGTCGCCCTCTTATAGCCTCAAGCGATAAGACGTCATTTCGGGGTCGATAAACATTCGTTTCGCACTCCAAAATTACATTTCCATCCGACGATAACCCTGTTTCCAAGGTTTTATGGCAGTAGCGTCTCCCTCGATTACGCGAATAGCTGGCGGGGCTGCCACACAGATGCACCCATTCACAGCGACCGAAAGTTGTGTTCAACGCGGCACGAGAACTTGTCCCCAGGATGTAGATATGGGTGCACAAACATCGCCGATATAGTCACCCCTTCCGATTTATTCCTACCCCTTCAAGAAAGAACTGAGCATAACTTTTTGCTCAGGTATCGGAATCGCCTATATGACCACAATTCGGAATCGGTACTCCGAGACGGCCGAGAGGGCGCCAATTTCACAGAATTTCGTTCCGGGCCTAAAATTCCGCCGCGGAGCGTGTGTACTAGTACACCGATTGTCGTACCCCTTGGTAGGATGCGGATTTTTGTTCGCACGGCGATCGGAATGGCCCGCGAGTCCCCTATTCGAATTCGACACTTCGACCCGGTCAGCACAAAGTTGCATTTGGAGATTTCCAATCCGCGCCCCAAATTCCTCTCCGGGAGCGTGGTCGCGGGCTGCCGATGCGATCGCATACGGACACCCCTTCGCTCAAATGGGCATAACTTTTCGCTCGATTATCAGAATCGCTTATAAGACCCCAATTCGGAATCGGCACTCAGAGGCGCCCGTCCCCCCTTATTGCCTCAGGTGATAAGACGTCATTTCTGGGTCGAAAAACCTGCATTTCACACTCCAAAATTACATTTCTAGCCAACGATCACTTCGTTTCCAAGGTTTTATGGCAGTAGCATCTCTCTGGATTACGCGAATTGCTGGCGGGGCTGCCCACGGATTCCCCCATTCACGGCGACCGGAAGTTGTGTTCAACTCAACACGAGAACTTGTCCCCAGAATATAGATATGGGTGCACAAACATCGCCGATTTAGTCACCCCTTCCGGTTTATTCTCACCCCTTCAACGAAAGAACTGGGCATAACTTTCCGCCCAGGTATCGGAATCGCTCATGTGACCACAATTCGGAATCGGCTCTCTGAGACGGTCGAGAGGGTGCCAGTTTTGCAGAATTTCGTTCCGCACCTAAAATTCTGCTCTGGAGCATTCGTACTAGTACACTGATTGTCGTACCCCTTGGGTAGGACGCGGATTTTTGTTCGCACGACGATCGGAATGGCCCGCAAGGCCCAATCAGAATCAGCACTTCGACCCAGTCGGCACAAGGTCGCATTCGGAGATTTCCGGTCCGCGCCCAAATTCCTCTCCGGAGCGTGGTCGCGGGCGCCGATGCGATCGCATACGGACATCCCTTCGCTCAAAAGGGCAAAACTTTCTGCTCGGTTATCAGAATCGCTTAAAGACCCCCATTCGGAATCGACGCTTTGAGGCGCCTGTCGCCCACTTATTGCCTCAACCGATAAGACGTCGTTTCGGGGTCGAAAAACCTTCGTTTCGCACTCTAAAATTCATTTCCAGCCGACGATCACCTCATTTCTAAGGTTTTATGGCAGTAGCGTCTCCCTTGATTACGCGAATCGCTAGCGGGGCTGCCACACGGATTCGCCCTGTCACCGCAACCGGAAGTTGTGTTCAACTTGGCACGAGAACTCGTCCATAGGACGTAGATATGGTGCACAAACATCGCCCCTTCCGATTTATCCCACCCCTTCAGCGAAAGAACTGGGCATAACTTTCCACCCGGGTATCGGAATTACTCATGTGACCACAATTCGGAATCGGCACTCCGAGACGGTCGAGAGGGCGCCAGTTTTGCAGAATTCCATTCTGGGCCGAAAATTACGCCGCGGAGCGTGTGTACTAGTAAACCGATTGTCGTACCCCTTGGGTAGGACGCGGATTTTTGTTCGCATGGCGATCAGAACGGCGCGCGAGTCCCCAATTCGGAATCGGCACTTCGACACAGTTGGCACAAGGTCCCATTCGGAGATTTCCGATCCGGCGCCCAAATTCCTCTCCGGGAGCATGGTCGCGGGGTGCCGATGCAATCGCATACGGACACCCCTTCGCTCAAACGGGCATAACTTTCCGCTCGATTATCGGAATCGATTACAAGACCCCAATTTGGAATCAGCACTCTGAGGCGCCCGTCGCACCCTTTTTGCCTCAGGCGATAAGTCATCATTTCGGGGTCGAAAAACATTTGTTTCGCACTCCAAAATTGCATTTCTAGCCCACGATCATCCCATTTTAAAGGTTTTATGGCAGTAGCGTCTCCCTCGATTACGCGAATCACTGGCGGGGCTGCACCATGGATTCGCCCATTCACGGAGACAGGAAGTTGTGTTCAACCTGGAGCGAGAACTCGTCCCCAGGACATAGATATGGGTGCACAAACATCGCCAATATAGTCACCCCTTCCGATTTATTCTCACCCCTTCAGCGAAGAACTGGGTTTAACTTTCCGCCCGGATATCGCAATTGCTCATATGACCACAATTCGGAATCGGCACTCCGAGACGGTCGAGTGGGCGCAAGTTTCGCAAAATTCCGTACTGGGCCGAAAATTCTGCAGCGGAGCGTGTGTACTAGTACACCGATTGTCGTATCCCTTGGGTGGGACGCAGTTTTTTGTTGGCACGGCGATCGGAACGGCCCACGAGGCCCCAATTCGAAATCGGCACTTCGACCTGGTCGGCACAAGGTCACATTCGGAGATTTCTGGTCTGGCGCCCAAATCCTCTCTGTGAGCGTGGTCGCGGGCTGCCGATGCGATCGCATAGGGACCCCCTTCGCTCAAACGGGCATAACTTTCCGCTCGATATCGGAATCGCTTATAAGACCCCAATTCAGAATCGGCACTCTGAGGCGCCCGTCGCCCCCTTATGACCTCAGGCGATAAGATGTCGTTTCGGGGTCGAAAAAACCTTAGTTTCGCACTCCAAAATTGCATTTCTAGCCAATGATCACTTCGTTTCCAAGGTTTTATGGCAGTAGCGTCTCCCTGGATTACGCGAATTGCTGGCGGGGCTGCCCACAGATTCCCCATTAACGGCGACCCGAATTATGTTTAACTCTGTACGAGAACTCGTCCCCAGGATGTAGATATGGGTGCACAAACATCACCGATATAGTCACCCCTTCCGGTTTATTCTCACCCCTTTAGCAAAAGAACTGGGCATAACTTTCCGCCCAGGTATCGGAATCGCTCATGTGACCACAATTCGGAATCGGCACTCTGAGACGGTCGAGAGGGCGCCAGTTTCGCAGAATTCCGTTCCATGCCTAAAATTCCGCCACGGAGCTTGTGTATTAGTACACCGATTGTAGTACCCCTTGGGTAGGATGCAGATTTTTATTTGCACGGCGATCGAAATGGCCAGCGATTCCCAATTCAGAGTCAGCACTTCGACCCGGTCAGCACAAGGTCGCATTCGGAGATTTTCGGTCTGGCGCCCAAATTCCTCTGGGGCGAGCGTGGTCGCGGGCTGCCGATGCGATCGCGTACGGACATCCCTTTGCTCAAACGGGCATAACTTTCCGCTCGGTTATTGGAATCGCTTATAAGACCCCAATTCAGAATCGGCACTCTGAGGCGCCTGTCGCCCCCATATTGCGTCAAGTGATAAGACGTCGTTTCAGGGTCAAAAAACCTTCGTTTCGCACTCCAAAATTACATTTCCAGCCGACGATCACCCCGTTTCCAAGGGTTTATGGCAGTAGTGTCTCCCTCGATTATGCGAATTGCTGGCGAGGCTACCACACAGATACGCCCATTCACAGTGACTAGAAGTTGTGTTCAACGCGGAACGAGAACTCGTCCCCAGGACGTAGATATGGGTGCACAAACATCGCCGATATAGTCACCCCTTCCGATTTATTCCCACCCCTTCAGCGAAAGAACTGGGTATAACCTTCCGCCCAGGTATCAGAATCGCTCATGTGACCACAATTCGGAATCGGCACTCTGAGACGGTCGAGAGGGCACCAGTTTCATAGAATTCCGTTCTGGACCCAAATCCACTGCGGAGCGTGTGTACTAGTACACCGATTGTCATACCCCTTGGAGGATGCGGATTTTTGTTCGAACGGCGATCGAAATGGCCTGCGAGTCCCCTATTCAGAATCGACACTTCAACCGGTTGGCACAAGGTCGCATTCGAAGATTTCTGGTCTGCCTCCCAAATTCCTCTACGGGAGCGTGGTCACGGGCTGCCGATGCGATCGCATACGGACACCCCTTCGCTCAAATGGGCATAACTTTCCGCTCGGTTATCGGAATCGCTTATAAGACCCCAATTTGGAATCGGCACTCTGAGGCGCCCATCGCCCCCTTATTGCTCAAGCGATAAGACGTCGTTTTGGGGTCGAAAAATTGTTGTTTCGCACACCAAAATTGCATTTCCAGCTGACGATCACCCCGTTTCCAAGGTTTTATGGCAATAGCGTCTCCCTCGATTATGCGAATCGCTGGCAGGGCTACGACACGGATTCGCCCTGTCACAGCGACCGAAAGTTGTGTTCAACTCGGCACGAGAACTCGTCCCCAGGACATAGATATGGGTGCACAATCATCGCCAATATAGTCACCATTCCGATTTATTTCCACCCCTTCAGCGAAAGAACTAGGCATAACTTTCCGCCCGGGGATCAGAATCGCTCATGTGACCACAATTCGGAATCGGCACTCTGAGACGGTCGAGAAGGCGTCAGTTTCACAGAATTCCATTCCAGGTCTAAAATTCCACCGCGTAGCATGTGTACTAGTGCACTGATTGTCGTACCCCTTGGGTAGGACGCTAATTTTTGTTCGCACGGCGATCAGAACGGCCCGCGTGTCACCAATTCAGAATCGGCACTTCGACCCCGGTCGACACAAGGTCACATTCGGAGATTTCCGGTCCGGCGCCCAAATTTTCTCCGGGAGTGTGGTCGTGGGCTGCCGATGCGATCGCATATGGACAACCCTTCGCTCAAATGGCATAACTTTCCGCTCGGTTATCGGAATCGTTTATAAGACCCCAATTCGGAATCGGCACTCTGAGGCGCCCGTCGCCCCCTTATTGCCTCAGGCGATAAGACGTCATTTCGGGTTCGAAAAACATTTGTTTCGCACTCCAAATTTACATTTCCAGCCGACGGTCACCCAGTTTCAAGGTTTTATGGCAGTAGCGTCTCCCTCGATTATGCGAATAGCTGGCGGGGCTGCCACACAGATTCGCACATTCACAGCGACCGGAAGTTGTGTTCAACGCGGCACAAGAACTCGTCCCCAGGACGTAGATATGGGTGCACAAACATCGCCGATATAGTCACCCCTTCCGATTTATTCGTACCCCTTCAGCGAAAGAACTGAGCATACTTTCAGCCAAGTATCGGAATCACTTATGTGGCCACATTCGGAATCGACACTCCGAGACGGTCGAGAGGGCGCCAGTTTTGCAGAATTTGTTTCGGGCCTAAAATTCTGCCGCAGAGCGTGTGTACTAGTACACCGATTGTCGTACCCCTTGGTAGGATGCGGATTTTTTGTTCGCACGGCGATCGGAATGGCCCAATAGTCCTCTATTCGGATTCGACACTTCGACCTGGTCGGCACAAGGTTGTATTCAGAGATTTCCGGTTCGGCTCCTAAATTCCTCTCCGGAGCGTGACCGCGGGCTGTCGATGCGATCGCATACGGACACCCCTTCGCTCAAACGGGCATAAGTTTTCGCTCGGTTATCGAAATCGCTTATAAGACCCTAATTCAGAATCGGCACTCTGAGGCGCCTGTTGTGCCCTTATTGCCTCAGATGATACGACGTCGTTTTGGGGTCGAAAAACCTTCGTTTCGCACTCCAAAATTGCATTTCTACCCGATGATCACCCCGTTTCTAAGGTTTTATGGCAGTAGCGTCTCCCTCGATTACGTGAATCGCTGGCGGGGATGCCACACGAATTCGCTCTGTCACAGCGAATGGAAGTTGTGTTCAACTCGACACGAGAACTCATCCTCAGGACGTAGATATGGGTGCACAAACATTGCAGATATGGTCACCCATTCCGACTTATTCCCACCCTTTCAGCGAAAGAACTGGGCATAACTTTCCGCCTGGGTATCGGAATCGCTCATGTGACCACAATCGGAATCGGCACTCTGAGGCGCCCGTCGCTCCTTAATTGCCTTTGGCAATAAGACTTCATTTTCGGGTCGAAAAACCTTCGTTTCCGCACTCCAAAATTACATTTCTAGCCACTATTACCCCGTTTTCAAGGTTTTATGGCACTAGCGTCTCCCTCGATTACGGGAATCACTGGCAGGGCTGCCACACGGATTCGTCCATTCCCAGCGACAGAAAGTTGTGTTCAACCTGGAGCGAGAACTCGTCCCCAGGACGTAGATATGGGTGCACAAACAACACCGATATAGTCAGCCCTTCCAATTTATTCTCATCCCTTCAGCGAAAGAACGGGCATAACTTTCCGCACGGGTGTCGGAATTGTTCATGTGACCACAATTCGGAATCGACACTCCGAGACGGTCGAGAGGTTGTGAGTTTCGCAGAATTCCATACCGGGCCAAAAATTTCGCCGCGGAGCGTGTGTACTAGTACACCGATTGTCGTATCCTTGGGTAGGACGCAGATTTTTGTTCGCTCGGCGATCGGAACGGCCCGCGAGGCCCCAATTCGAAATCGGCACTTCGACCAGTTCGGCACAAGGTCACATTCGGAGATTTCCGGTCTGGCGCCCAAATTCCTCTCCGGAAGCGTTGTCGCGGGCTGCCGATGCGATCGCATACGGACACCCCTTCGCTCAAATGGGCATAACTTTTCGCTCGATTATCGGAATCGCTTATAAGACCCCAATTCGGAATCGGCACTCAGAGGTGCCTGTCGCCCCCTTATTGCCTCAGGCGATAAGACGTCATTTTGGGTTCAAAAACCTGCATTTCTCACTCCAAAATTACATTTCTGGCTGACGATCACTTCGTTTCCAAGGTTTTATGGCAGTAGAATCTCCCTGGATTACGCGAATTGCTGGCGGGGCTACCACACGTATTCCCCAATTCATGGTGACTGGAAGTTGTGTTCAACTCGGCATGAGAACTTGTCCCCAAGATGTAGATATGGGTGCACAAACATCACCGATTTAGTCACCCCTTCCGGTTTATTCACACCCCTTCAGCGAAAGAACTGGGCATAACTTTCCGCCTGGGTATCGGAATCGCTCATGTGACCACAATTCGGAATCGGCACTCCGAGACAGTCTAGAGGGCGACAGTTTTACAGAATCTGTTCCGGGCCGAAAATTACGTCGTGGAGCGTGTGTACTAGTAAACTGATTGCCATACCCCTTGGGTAGGATGCGGATTTTTGTTCTCACGGAGATCAGAACGGCGCGCGAGTCCCCAATTCAGAATCGGCACTTCGACGCGGTCAGCACAAGGTCCCATTCGGAGATTTCCGATCCGGCGCCCAAATTTCTCTCCGGGAGCGTGGTCGCAGGGTGCCGATGCGATCGCATATGGACACCCCTTCGCTCAAACGGGCATAACTTTCAGCTCGATTATCAAAATCGCTTATAAGACCCCAATTCGGAATCGGCACTCTGAGGCGCCCGTCGCCCCCTTATTGCCTCAAGCGATAAGACGTCGTTTTGGGATCGAAAAACATTGTTTCGCACTCCAAAATTGCATTTCTAGCCCACGATCACCCCGTTTTCAAGGTTTTATGGCAGTAGCGTCTCCTATGATTACGCGAATCGCTGGCGGGGCTCCACCCGGATTCGCCGATTTACGGAGACAGGAAGTTGTGTTCAACCTGGAGTGAGAACTCGTCCCCAAGACGTAGAATGGGTGCACAAACATCGCCGATATAGTCACCCCTTCAGATTTATTCTAACCCCTTCAGCAAAAGAACTGGGTTTAACTTTCCGCCCGAGTATCGCACTGCTCATATGACCACAATTCAGAATCGGCACTCCGAGACGGTCGAGAGGGCGTGAGTTTCAAAAAATTTCGTACTGGGCCGAAAATTCCGCAGCGGAGCGTGTGTACTAGTACACCGATTGTCGTATCCCTTGGGTAGGATAAGATTTTTGTTCACACGGCGATCGGAACTGCCCACGAGCCCCAATTCGAAATCGGCACTCGACCTAGTCGGCACAAGGTCACATTCGGAGATTTCCGGTCCGCGCGCCCAAATTCCTCTCCGGGAGCGTGGACGCGGGCTACCGATGCGATCGCATAGGGACACCCCTTCGCTCAAACGCGCATAATTTTCGCTTGATTATCGAATCGCTTATAAGACCCCAGTTCGGAATCGGCACTCAGAGGCGCCTGTTGCCCCCTTATGCCTCAGAGATAAGACGTCATTTTGGGGTAAAAAAACCTTCATTTCGCACTCCAAAATTGCATTTCTAGCCGACGATCACTTCGTTTCCAAGGTTTTATGGCAGTAGCGTCTCCCTAGATTACGCGAATTATTGGCGGGGCTGCCACACAGATTCCCTCATCACGGCGACCAGAAGTTGTGTTCAACTCGGCACGAAAACTCGTCCCCAGGATGTATATATGGGTGCACAAACATTGTCGATATAGTCACCCCTTCCGTTTATTCTCACCCCTTCAGCGAAAGAACTGGACATAACTTTCCGCCCGAGTATTGGAATTGCTCATGTGACCACAATTCGGAATCGGCACTCTGAGACATTCGAGAGGGCGCTAGTTTCGCAAAATTCTGTTTCGGGACTAAAATTCCACCACGGAGTGGTGTACTAGTACACCGATTGTCGTACCCCTTCGGTAGGACGCAGTTTTTTGTTCGCAAGGCGATCAGAATGGCCCGCGAGGCCCCAATTCCGAATCAGCACTTCGACCCGGTCGGCACATGGTCACATTCGAAGATTTCCGGTCCAGCACCCAAATTCCTCTCCTGGAGCTTGGTCGCGGGCTGCCGATGCGATCGCATACGGACATCCCTTCGCTCAAGCGGGCATAACTTTCCACTTGGTTATCAGAATCGCTTATAAGACCCCAATTCGGAATCGACACTCTGAGGCGCCCGTCGACCCCTTATTACCTCAGGCGATAAGACGTCGTTTCGGGGTCAAAAAACCTTCATTTGCACTCCAAAATTGCATTTCTATCCGACGATCACCCATTTTCAAAGTTTTTTTGGCAGTAGCGTCTACGTCGATTATGAGAATTGCTGGCGGGGCTGCCACACAGATTCGCCCATTCACGGCGATAGGAAGTTGTGTTCAGCTCGGCGCAAGAACTCGTCCCCAGAACGTAGATGTGGGTGCATAAACATCGCTGATATATATAGTCACCCCTTCCGGTTTATTCTCACCCCTTCAGCGAAAGAACTAGGCATAACTTTCTGCCCGGGTATTGGAATCGCTCATGTGACCATAATTCGGAATCGGCAACTCCGAGACGGTCGAGAGGGCGCCAGTTTCTCAGAATTCCGTTTCGGGCTCAAAATTTCGCCGCGGAGCGTGTGTACTAGTACACCGATTGTCGTACCACTTGGGTAGGACACTGATTTTTGTTCGCACGGCGATCGGAACGGCCCGCGAGGCCCAATTCGAAATCAGCACTTCGACACGGTCGGCACAAGGTCGCATTCGGAGATTTTCGGTCCGGCCCCAAATTCCTCTCCGTGAGCATGGTCGCGGGCTGCCGATGCGATCGTATACGGACGCCCCTTCGTTCAAACGGACATAACTTTTCGCTCGGTTATCAGAATCGCTTATAAGACCCCAATTCGGAATTGGCACTCAGAGGCGCCCGTCACCCTTAATTGCCTCAAGCGATAATACATCGTTTCAGGGTCGCAAAACTTTCATTTCGCACTCCAAAATTGCATTTCTAGCCGATGATCACTTCATTTCCAAGGTTTTATGGCAATAGCGTCTCCCTAGATTACGCGAATTGCTGGCGAGGCTGCCACACGGATTCCCCCATTCACGACGACTAGAAGCCGTGTTCAACTCGGACGAGAACTCGCCCCAGGATGTAGATATGGGTACACAAACATCGCCGATATAGTCACCCCATCTGGTTTTCTCACCCCTTCAGAAAGAACTGGGCATAACTTTCTGCCCGAGTATCGGAATCGCTCATGTGACCACAATTCGGAATCGGCACTCCGAGACGGTCAAGAGGGCGCTAGTTTCGCAGAATTCCGTTCCGGGCCCAAATTCCGCAGCGGAGCGTTGTACTAGTACACCGATTGTCGTACCTTTTGGGTAGGATGCAGATTTTTTGTTCGCCCGACGATCGGGACGGGCCGCGAGGCTCCAATTTCGAATCAGCACTTCGACCCGATCGGCACAAGGTCACATTCAGAGATTTCCAGTCCGGCGCCCAAATTCCTCTCCAGGAGCGTGGTCGCGGGCTGCCGATGCGATTGTATACGGACACCCCTTCGCTCAAACGGGCATAACTTTTCGCTCGGTTATCAGAATCGCTTATAAAACCCAATTCGGAATGGCACTCAGAGGCGCCCGTCACCCCTAATTGCCTCAAGCGATAATAATCGTTTCAGGGTCGCAAAACTTTCATTTCGCACTCCAAAATTGCATTTCTAGCCGATGATCACTTCATTTCCAAGGTTTTATGGCAATAGCGTCTCCCTAGATTACGCGAATTGCTGGCGAGGCTGCCACACGGATTCCCCCATTCACGACGACTAGAAGCCGTGTTCAACTCGGCACGAGAACTCGCCCCCAGGATGTAGATATGGGTACACAAACATCGCCGATATAGTCACCCCATCTGGTTTATTCTCACCCCTTCAGCGAAGAACTGGGCATAACTGTCTGCCCGAGTATCGGAATCGCTCATGTGACCACAATTCGGAATCGGCACTCCGAGACGGTCAAGAGGGCGCTAGTTTCGCAGAATTCGTCCGGGCCCAAAATTCCGCAGCGGAGCGTGTGTACTAGTACACCGATTGTCGTACCTTTTGGGTAGGATGCAGATTTTTTGTTCGCACGACGATCGGAACGGGCCGCGAGGCTCCAATTTCGAATCAGCACTTCGACCCGATCGGCACAAGGTCACATTCAGAGATTTCCAGTCCGGCGCCCAATTCCTCTCCAGGAGCGTGGTCGCGGGCTGCCGATGCGATGTATACGGACACCCCTTCGCTCAAACGGGCATAACTTTTCGCTCGGTATCAGAATCGCTATAAGACCCCAATTCGGAATTGCAATCAGAGGCTCTCGTCACCCTTACTTGCCTCAGGCGATAATACATCATTTCAGGGTCGAAAAACCTTCATTTCGCACTCCAAAATTGCATTTCTAGCCAACGATCACTTCGTTTCCAAGGTTTTATGGCAGTAGCGTCTACCTGGATTATGCGAATTGCTGGCAAGGCTGCCACACGGATTGCCCCATTCACGGCGACGGAAGCCGTGTTCAACTCGGCATGAGAACTCACCCCCAGGATGTAGATATGGGTGCACAAACATCGCCGATATAGTCACCCCTTCTGGTTTATTCTCACCCCTTCAACGAAAGAACTGGGCATAACTTTCTGCCCGGGTATCGGAATCGCTCATGTGACCACAATTCGGAATCGGCACTCCGAGACGGTCGAGAGAGCGCTAGTTTCACAGAATTCCATTTCGGGCCCAAAATTCCGCAGCGGAGCGTGTGTACTAGTACACCGATTATCGGACCCTTTGGGTAGGATGCGAATTTTTGTTCGCATGGCGATCGGAACGGCCCGCGAGGCCCCTATTCGGAATCGGCACTTCAACCCAGTCGGCACAAGGTCGCATTCGGAGATTTTTGGTCTGGCGTCCAAATTCCTCTCTGGGAGCGTGGTCGCGGGCTGCCGATGCGATCGCATACGGACACCCCTTCTCTCAAATGTGCATAACTTTTCGCTCGGTTGTCAGAATCGCTTATAAGACCTCAACTCAGAATCGGAACTCTGAGGCGCCCGTCGCCCCCTTATGGCCTCAGGTGATAAAATGTCGTTTTGGAGTCGAAAACCCTTCGTTTCGCACTCTAAAATTACATTTCCACATTCCAGCGGACGATCACCCCATTTTCAAGTTTTTATGGCAGTAGCGTCTCTCTCGATTACGCAAATCGCTGGTGGGGCTACCACACAGATTAGCCCTGTCACAGCGACCGAAAGTTGTGTTCAATTCGGCACGAGAACTCGTGCCCAAACGTAGATATGGGTGCACAAACATCGCCGATATAGTCACCCCTTCCGATTTATTCCCACCCCTTCATTGATAGAACTGTGCATAACTTTCCCCCGGGTATCGGAATCGCCCATGTGACCACAATTCGGATAGGCACTCCGAGACGGTCGAGAGGGCGCCAGTTTTGCAGAATTCTGTTACGGGCTAAAAATTCCGCCGCCGAGCGTGTGTACTAGTACACCGATTGTCGTACCCCTTGGGAGGATGAGAATTTTTGTTCGCACGGCGATCAAAACGGCCCGCGAGTCCCCAATTCGGAATCAGCACTTCGACCCAGTCGGCACAAGGTCACATTCGGAGATTTCCGGTCCTGCACCCCAAATTCCTCTCCGAGAGCGTGGTCGCGGCTACCGATGCGATCGCATACGGACACCCCTTCGCTTAAACGGGCATAACTTTTCGCTCGGTTATTGGAATCGCTTATACGACCCCAATTCGGAATAGGCACTCAGAGGCTCTCATCGCCCGCTTATTGCCTAAGGCGATAAGACATCGTTTCGGGGTTGAAAAACCTTCGTTTCGCATTCAAAAATTGCATTTCTTGCAGACGATCACCCTGTTTTCAAGGTTTTATGGCAGTAGCGTCTCCCTCGATTACACGAATCGCTGGCGGGGCTGCCACACGGATCCGCCCATTCACGACGACATGAAGTTGTGTTCAACCTGGCGCGAGAACTCGTCCCCTGGACGTAGATATGGGTGCACAAACATCTCTAATTTAGTCACCCCTTCCGATTATTCTCACCCCTCAGCGAAAGAACTGGGCATAGCTTTCCGCCCCGGGTATCGAAATCGCTCATGTGACTACAATTCGGAATTGACACTCTTAGATGGTCGAGAGGGCACTAGTTTGGAAGAATTCCATTCCGGACAGAAAATTCTGCCGCTGAGCGTGTGTACTAGCGCACCGATTATCGTACCCCTTGGGTAAGACGCAGATTTTTATTCGCACGGCGATCGAAACGGCCCACGAGGCCCCAATTCGAAATCAGCACTTCAACCCGTCGATACAAGGTCACATTCAGAGATTTCCAGTCCGGCGCCCAAATTCCTCTCCAGGAGCGTGGTCGCGAGCTGCCGATGCTATCGCATACGGACACCCCTTCGCTCAAACGGGCATAACTTTCCGCTCGGTTATCGAATCACCTATAAGACCCCAATTTGGAATCGGCACTCTGAGCGCCCGTCGCCCACTTATTGCCTTAGGCGATAAGACGTCGTTTCGGGGTCGAAAAACCTTTGTTTCGTACTCCAAAATTGCATTTCTTGCCGAAGATCACCCCATTTTCAAGGTTTTATGGCAGTAGCGTCTCCCTTGATTACGCGAATCATTGGCGGGGCTGCCACACAGATTCACCATTCACGGCGACGAGAAGTTGTGTTCAACCCGGCGTGAGAACTCGTCCCCAGACGTAGATATGGGTGGCACAAACATTGCCGATATACTCACCCCTTCCGATTTATTCTCACCCCTTCAGCGAAAGAATTGGGCATAACTTTCCGCCCGAGTATCGGAATCGCTCTTGTGACCACAATTCGGAATCGACACTCCGAGACGGTCGAGAGGGTGCCAGTTTCGCAGAATTCTGTTTCGGACCGAAAATTCCACCATGGAGCGTGTGTACTACAACACCGATTGTCGTACCCCTTGGGTAGGATGCAGATTTTTGTTCGCACGGCGATTGGAACGGCCCGCCGAGGCCCTAATTCGAAATCGGCACTTCGACCTGGTCGGCACAAGCTCACATTCGGAGATTTCTTGTCCGACGCCCAAATTCCTCTCTGGGAGTGTGGTCACGGGCTGCCGATGCGATCGCATACAGACACCCCTTCGCTCAAATGAGCATAACTTTTCACTCGGTTATCGGAATCGCTTATAAGACACTAATTCGGAATCGGCACTCAGAGGCGCCCGTCACTCCCTTATTGCCTCAGGTGATAAGACGTCGTTTCGTGGTCAAAAAAACCATCGTTTCGCACTCCAGAATTGCATTTCTAGCCGACGATCACTTCGTTTCCAACGTTTTATGGCAGTAGCATCTCCCGGATTATGCGAATTATTGGCGGGGCTACCACCCGGATTCCCACATTCACGACGACACGGAAATTGTGTTCAACTCGGCATGAGAACTCGCCCCCAGGATGTAGATATAGGTGTACCAACATCGCCGATATAGTCACCCCTTCCGATTCATTCTCACCCCTTCAGCGAAAGAACTGGGCATAACTTTTCGCCCAGGTATCGAAATCGCTCATGTGACCACAATTAAGAATCGGCACTCCTAGACGTCGAGAGGGTGCCAGTTTCACAGAATTCCATTCCGGGCCCAAAATTCCGCCGCAGCAGAGCGTGTGTACTAGTACACCGATTGTCGCACCCCTTGGTAGGACGCAGATTTTTGTTCGCAAGACGATCGGAACGGCCCGCAAGGCCCCTATTCGAAATCGGCACTTCGACTCGGTTAGCACAAGGTCGCATTCGTAGACTTCCGGTCCGGCACCTAAATTCCTCTCCGGGAGCGTGGTCGCGGGCTGCTGATGCGATCGCATATGGACACCCCTTCACTCAAACGGGTATAACTTTCCGTTCGGTTATCAGAATCGCTTATAAGACCCCAATTTGGAATAGGCACTCTGAGGCGCCCGTTGCCCCGTTATAGCCTAGGCGATAAAATGTCGTTTCGGGGTCGAAAAACCTTCGTTTCGCACTCCAAAATTGCATTTCTTTCCGACGATCACTCTATTTCCAGGGTTTATGGCAGTAGCATCTCCCTCGATTACGCGAATCGCTGGCGAGGCTACCACATGGATTCGCCCTATCACAACGATCGGAAGTTGTGGTCAACTCAGCATGAGAACTCGTCCCCAGGACGTACATATGGGTGCACAAACATCGCCGATATAGTCACCCCTTCCGATTTATTCCCCCCCCCCCCTTCAGCGAAAGAACTGGGCATAAATTTTCACCCAGGTATCGAAATCGCTCGTGTGACCACAATTCGGAATCGGCACTCCAAGACGGTCGAGAGGGCGCCAGTTTCGCAGAATTCCGTTCCGGGCTGAAAATTCCGCCGCGAAGCATGTGTACTAGTACACCGATTGTCGTACCCCTTGGGTAGGACGTGGATTTTTATATCGCACGGCGATCAAAACGGCCAGGAGTCCCCAATTCGGAATCGACATTTCGACCCGGTCGGCACAAGGTCGCATTCGGAGATTTCCGGTATGGCGCCCAAATTCCTCTCTGGGAGCGTGGTCGCGGGCTGCCGATGCGATCACATACGAACACCCCATCGCTCAAACGGGCATAACATTTCGCTCGGTTATCGGAATCGCTTATAAGACCCCATTTGGAATCGGCACTCAGAGGCGCCCGTCGTCCCTTTTCTGCCTCAAGCGATAATACGTCGTTTCAAGGTCGAAAAACCTTCATTTCGCACTCCAAAGTTGCATTTCTAGCCGACGATCACTTCATTTCAAAGGTTTTATGGCAGTAAGCGTCTCCCTGGATTATGCGAATTGCTGCGGGGCTACCACACGAATTCCCCCATTCACGGCGACCGGAAGTTGTGTTCAACTCGCACAAGAACTCGCCCCCAGGATGTAGATATGGGTGCATAAACATTGTCGATATAGTTACCCCTCCGATTTATTCTCACCCCTTCAGTGAAAGAACCGGGATTAACTTTCCGCCTCGGTATCAGAATCGCTTATGTGACCACAATTCGGAATCGGCACTCTGAGACGGTCGAGAGGGCGCCAGTTTCACATAATTCCGTTCCGGGCCCAAAATTCTGCAGCGGAGCATGTGTACTAGTACACCGATTATTGTACCTCTTGGGTAGGACACGAATTATTGTTCGCACGGCAATCGGAACGGCCTGCGAGGCCCCTATTCAGAATCGGCGCTTCGACCCAGTCGACACAAGGTCGCATTCGGAGATTTTTGGTCCGGCGTCCAAATTCCTCTCCAGGAGAGTGCTCGCGGGCTGCCGATGCGATCGCATACGGACACCCCTTCACTCAAATGGGCATAACTTTCCGCTCAGTTATCAATCGCTTATAAGACCCCAATTCGGAATCGTCACTCCGAGGCGCCTGTCGCCCCCTTATAACTCAGGCGATAAAACTCGTTTTGGATTCGAAAAACTTTCGTTTCGCACTCCAAAATTGCATTTCCAGCCGACGATCACCCCATTTTCAAGGTTTTATGGCAGTAGCTTCTCTCTCGATTACTCGAATCGCTGGCGGGGCTGCCACACGAATTTGCCCTGTCACAGCGACCAGAAGTTTTGTTCAACTCGGCACGAGAACTCGTCCCCAGGACTAGATATGTGTGCACAAACATCACCGATATAGTCACCCCTTCCGATTTATTCCCACCTCTTCAGCGATAGAACTGGGCATAACTTTCCACCCGGGTATCGGAATCACTCATGTGACTACAATTCGGAATCGACACTCCGAGACGGTCGAGAGAGCGCTAGTTTCGCAGAATTTCGTTACGGGCCCAAAATTCCACCGCGGAGCGTGTGTACTAGTAGACCGATTGTCGTACCCCTTGGGTAGGATGCATATTTTTGTTTGCACGTTGATCGGAACGGCCTGTGATGCCCCTATTCGGAATCGGCACTTCGACCCGATCGGCACAAGGTCACATTCGGAGATTTTTGGTCCGACGGCCCAAATTCCTCTCCAGGAGCGTGGTCGCGGGCTGTCGATGCGATCGCATACGGACACCCCTTCGCTTAAACGGGCATAACTTTCTGCTCGGTTATCAGAATCCCCTAATTCAGAATCGACACTCAGAGGCTCCCGTCGCCCCCTTATTGCCTCTGGCGATAAGACGTCGTTTTCGGGGTCAAAAAACCTTCATTTCGCACTCCAAAATTACATTTCTTGCCGACGATCACCGCATTTTCAAGGTTTTATGGCAGTAGCGCGTCTCCCTCGATTATGCGAATCACTGGAGGGGCTGCCACACGGATTCGCCTATTCACGGCGACAGGAAGTTATGTTCAACCCGGCGTAAGAACTCGTCCCCAGTATGTAGATATGGGTTCACAAACATCTTTGATATAGTCACCCCTTCTGATTTATTCTCACCCCTTCAGCGAAAGAACTCGGCATAACTTTCCGCCCGGTTATCAGAATCGCTCATGTGACCACAATTCGGAATCGGCACTCTGAGACGGTCGAGAGGGAGCCAGTTTCGAAGAATTTCGTTCGGGCCAAAAATTCCACCGCGGAGCGTGTGTACTAGTACACCGATTGTCGTACCCCTTGGGTAAGACGCAGATTTTTTGTTCACACGGCGATCGGAATGGCCCGCGAGGCCCCAATTCGAAATCAACACTTCGACCCGGTCGGCACAAGGTCACATTCGGAGATTTCTGTTCCGGCGCCCAAATTTCTCTCCGGGAGCGTGGTCGCGAGCTGCCGATGCGATCGCATACGGACACCCCTTCGCTCAAATGGGCATAACTTTCCGCTCGGCTATCGGAATCACTTATAAGACCCCAATTCGGAATTGGCACTCTGAGTCTCCCGTCGCCCCCTTATTGCCTCAGGCGATAAGATGTCGTTTCGGGGTCGCAAACCTTCGTTTCGTACTCCAAAATTGCATTTCTTGCCGACGATCACCCCATTTTCAAGGTTTTATAGAAGTAGCGTCTCCCTCGATTATGCGAATCGCTGGCGGGGCTGCCACACGGATTCGCCCATTCACGGCGATAAGAAGTTGTGTTCAACCCGGCACGAGAACTCGTCCCCAAGACCCAGATATGGGTGCACAAACATCGCTGATATAGTCACCCCTTCCAATTTATTCTCACCCCTTTAGCGAAAGAACTGGGCATAACTTTCCGCACGGGTATCGGAATCTCTCTTGTGACCACAATTCCGAATCGGCGCTCCGAGACGGTCAAGAGGGCGCTAGTTTCGCAGAATTCCGTTCCGGGCCCAAAATTCCACGCGGAGCGTGTGTACTAGTACACCGATTGTCGTACCCCTTGGGTAGGATGCGGATTTTTGTTCGCACGGCGATCAGAATGGCCCGCGAGGCCCTATTCGGAATAGGCACTTTGACCCAGTCGGCACAAGGTTGCATTCGAAGATTTCCAGTCCGGCGCCCAAATTCCTCTCTGGGAGCGTGGTCGCGGGCTGCCGATGCGATCGTATACGGACACCCCTTCGCTCAAACGGGTATAACTTTCTGCTCGGTTATCAGAATCGCTTATATGACCCCAATTTGGAATCGGCACTCTGAGGCGCCCGTCGCCCCCTTATTGCCTCAAGCGATAAGATGTTGTTTCGGAGTCGAAAAACTTTTCTCACACTCTAAATTACGTTTCCAACCGACGATCTCTCCGTTTCCAAGGTTTTATGGCAGTAGCGTCTCCCTCGATTACGCGAATCGCTGGCGGGGCATCCACACGGATTCGGTTTGTCACAGCGATCGAAAGTTACGTTCAACTCACCGCGAGAACTCGTCCCTAGGACCTAGATATGGGTGCACAAACATCGCCGATATAGTCACCCCTTCAGGTTTATTGCCACCCCTTCAGCAAAAGAACTATGCATAACTTTCCGCATGGGTATCGAAATCGCTTATGCGACCACAATTCGGAATCGGCACTCCGAGACGGTCGACAGGGCGGTAGTTTTGTGGAATTCCGTTTCAGGGCCGAAATTCCTCCGCGGAGCTGTGTACTAGTACACTGATTGTCATACCCCTTAGGTAGGATGCAGATTTTTGTTCGCCCGGCGATCAGAACGGCCCGCGAGGCCCCAATTCGAATCGGCACTTCGACCCGGTCGGCACAGGTCGCATTCGCAGATTTCCAGTCCGACCCCAAATTCCTCTCCGGCAGCATGGTCGCGGGCTGCCGATGCGATCGCATACGGACACGCCTTCGCTCAAATGGGCATAACTTTCCGCTCGTTATCAAAATCGCTTATAAGACAACAATTCGGAATCGACACTCAGAGGCACCTGTCACCACCTTATCGCCTCAAGACGATAAGACGTCATTACTGGGTTGAAAAACCTTCATTTCGCACTTCAAAATTACGATTTCAGTCGACGATTTTCCTATTTCCAAGGTTTTATGGCAGTAGCGTCTCCCTCGATACGCGATCGCTGGCAAGGCAGCCACACGGATTCAACCTGTCACGGCGATCGGAAGTTGTGTTCGACTCAGCCCAAGAACTCGTCCCCAGGACGTAGATATGGGAGCATAAACATCGCCGACATAGTCACCCCTTCCGGTTTATTCCCACCCCTTCAGCAGAAGAACTGAGCATAAATTTCTGCCCGGATATCAGAATCGCTTATGAGATCACAATTCAGAATCGGCACTCTGAGACGGTCGACACGGCGCTGGTTTCACAGAATTCTATTCCGGGGCTACAATTCCACCGCGGAGCGTGTGCACTAGAACACCGATTGTCGTACCCCTTGGATAGGACGTAGATTTTTGTTCACTCGGCGATCGGAATGGCCCGCGAGGCCCCAATTCGGAATCCGCACAAGGTTGCATTCGAAGATTTCTGGTCCGGCGCCCAAATTACTCTCCGGGAGTGTGGTCGCGGGCTGCTGATACGTTCACATACGAACACCTCTTCGCTCAAACGGGCATAACTTTCCGCTCCGTTATCGGATCGCTTATAAGGCCCCATTCGGAATCGACACTAAGGGGCACATGTTGCCACCTTATTGCTTAGGCGATAAGACGTTATTTCGGGGTCGAACAACCTTCGTTTCGCACTTCAAAATTGCGTTTCGAGCCGACGATCTCCCCGTTTCCAAGGTTTTCTAGCAGTAGCGTCTCCCTCGATTACGCGAATCGCTGGCGGGGCAGCCACACAGATTTGACCTATCACGGCGATCTGAAGTTGTGTTCAACTCGGCGCGAGAACTCGTCCCCAGGACGTAGATATGGGTGCACAAACATCACCGATATAGTCCCCCTTCCGGTTTATTCCCACCCCTTCAGTGAAAGGACTGGGCATAACTTTCTGCCTAGGTTATCGGAATCACTTATGTGACCACAATTCGGAATCTACACTCCGAGATGGCCAATAGGGTGCTGATTTCGCAGAATTCCGTTCTGGGGATGAAATTCCGCGGTGGAGCGTGTGTACTAGTACACCGATTGTCGTACCCCTTGGATAGGATGCAGATTTTTGTTCGCCCAATGATCGAAACGTCTCGTAAGGCCCCAATTTGGAATCGACACTTCGACCCGGTCGCACAAGGTCGCATTCGGTGATTTCTGTTCCGGCTCCCAAATTCCTCTATGGGAGCGTGGTCGTCGGCTACAGATGCAATCGCATATGGACACCCCTTCACTCAAACGGGCATAACTTTCCACTCGTTATCAAATTGCTTATAAGACCCCAATTCGAAATCGGCACTCAGAGGCGCCCGTTGCCTCTTTATTGCCGCAAGTGATAAGATGTCATTTCGGGTCGAAAAACCTTCGTCTCGCACACTAAAATTGCGTTTCTAGCCGATGATCTCCCCGTTTCCAAGTTTTTCTCTAGCAGTAGCATCTCCCTCGATTATGCGAATCGCTGGCGGGGCAACCACACGGATTCGACTGTCATGGCGATCTGAAGTTGTTTTCAACTCGGCGCGAGAATTCATCCCCAGGACGTAGATAGGGGTGCACAAACATCACCGATACAGTCACCCCTTTCTGTTTATTCCCACCCCTTCAGCGAAAGAACTGGGCATAACATTCTGCCAAGGTATCGCAATCGCTTATGTGACCCAATTCGGATCGGCACTCCAAACGGTCGACAGGGCGTTGGTTTCACGGAATTCCGCTCAGGGCCGAAATTCCACCGTGAAGCGTGTACTAATACAACGATTGTCGTACCCCTTGGGTGGGACACCGATTTTTGTTCACCCGGCGATAGAAACGTCCCGCGAGGCCCCAATTCAGAATCGACACTTCGACCCGGTTGGCACAAGGTCGCATTTGGAGATTTCCGGTCCGGCGCCAAAATCCTCTCCTCTCCCTCTCCGGAGCATAGTCGTGGACTGCTGATGCGATCGCATATAGACACCCTTTCGCTCTAACAGGCATAACTTTCCGCTTGGTTATCGAAATCACTTATAAAACCATAATTCGAAATCGGCACTCAGAGGCGCCAGTTGCACCCTATTGCCTTAGGCGATAAGACGTCGTTTCAGGGTAGAAAAACCTTCATTTCGCACTCCAAAATTGCGTTTCCAGCCGACGATCTCCCCGTTTTCAAAGTTTTCTGGCAGTAGCATCTCCCTCGATTACGCGAATTGCTGGCAGGGCAGCCACACAGATTCGGCCTGTCATGGTGATCGGAAGTTGTGTTCAGCTCGACGCGAGAACTCGTCCCCAGGACGTAGATATGGGTGCACAAATATCGCCGATATAGTCACCCCTTCCGGTTTATTCCCCCCCCTTCAGCGAAAGAAATGGGCATAACTTTCCGCCCAGGAATCGGAATCGCTTATGTGACCACAATTCGGAATCGGCAGTCCGAGACGGTCGACACGGTGCTATTTTGTGGAATTCCATTCCGGGGCTGAAATTCCACCGCAGAGTGTGTGTACTAGTACACCGATTGTCGTACCCCTTGGGTAGGACGCGGATTTTTGTTCGCTCGACGATCGAAACGGCCCGCAGTCCCTAATTCGTAATCGGCACTACGTCCCGATCGGCACAAGGTCGCATTCGAAGATTTCTGTTCCGGCGCGCCAAATTCCTCTCCGGGAGCGTGGTCGCGGGCTGCCTATGCGATCACATACAGACATGCCTTCGCTCAAACGGGCATACTTTCGGCTCGGTTATCGAAATTACTTATAGACAACAATTCGGAATCGACACTCAGAGGTGCCTGTCGCCACTTTATCGCCTCAGGCGATAAGACGTCGTTATAGGGTTGAAAAACCTTCGTTTCGCACTCCAAATTGTGATTCCATCTGACAATTTCCCTATTTCTAGAATTTTATGGCAGTAGCATCTCCCTCGATTATGCGAATTACTGGCGGGGCAGCCACACGGATTCGACCTGTCACGACGATCGGAAGTTGTGTTCAACTCGGCCCGAGAACTCGTCCCCAGGACGTAGATATGGGAGCACAAACATCGCCGACATAGTCACCCCTCTGGTTTATTCCCACCCCTTCTGCGGAAGACTGGACATACTTTCCGCCCGGATATCGGAATCTATTATGTGACCACAATTCAGAATCGGCACTCCGAGACAGTCGACAGGGCGTTTTTTTGCGGAATTCCGTTCCGGGGCCAAAATTCCACCGCGAAGCGTGTGTACTAGTACACCGATTGTCGTACCCCTTGGATAGGACGCAGATTGTTGTTCACCCGGCGATCGGAATGGCCTGCGAGGCCCCAATTCGGAATTGGAACTTTGACCCGGTCGGCACAAGGTTGCATTCGAAGATTTCCGGTCCGGAGCCTCAATTCCTCTCCGGGAGCGTGGTCGCGGGCTGCCGATGCGATAGTATACGGACATCCCTTTGCTCAACGGGGCATAACTTTTCACTCGATTATCGGAATCGCTTATAAGACCCCATTTCGGAATCGACACTCAGAGGCCGCTCGTCGCCACCTTATTGCCTCAGGAGATAAGACGTCATTTCAGGGTTGAAAAACCTTCATTTCCCACTCCAAATTGTGATTCCAGCCGATGATCTCCCTGTTTCCATGGTTTTTTTTGTAGTAGCATCTCCCCTCGATTATGCGAATCACTGGCGGGGCAGCCACACAGATTCAACCTGTGACAGTGATCAAAAGTTGTGTTCACTCGGCACGAGAACTCGTCCCCATGACGTAGATATGAGTGCACAAACATCGCCGATATAGTCACTCCCCCTCCAGTTTATTCCACCCCTTCAGCGGAAGAACTGGGCATAACCTTCGCCCGGATATCAGAATCGCTTATGTAACCCCAATTCAGAATCGGCATTCCGAGAAGGTCGACATGGCGCTGGTTTCAAGGAATTCCGTTCCGAGACTAAAATTTCACCGCGGTGCGTGTGTACTAGTACACCGATTGTCGTACCCCTTGGGTAGGACGCGGATTTTTGTTCGTCTGGCGATTGGAATAGCCCGCAGGCCCCCATTCGGAATCAGCACTTTGAACCCGGTCGGCACAAGGTCGCATTAAGAGATTTCCGGTTCGGCTCCCAAATTCCTCTCCGGGAGCGTGGTCGCGGGCTGCCGATGCGATCGCATACGGACACCCCTTCGCTCAAACGAGTATAACTTTCCTCTCGGTTATCAGAATCACTTATAAGACCCCAATTCGGAATCGACACTCAGAGGTGCCTATTGTCACCTTATTGTCTCAGGTGATAAGACGTCGTTTCGGGGTCGAAAAACCTTCATTTCGCCTCAAAATTACGTTTCCAACCAATGATCTCCCCATTTCCAATGTTTTTTGCAGTAGCGTCTCCTCGATTACGCGAATCGCTGGCGGGGCAGCCACACACGGATTCAACCTGTCACGGAGATCGAAAGTTGTGTTCAACTCGACGCGGAGAACTCGTCCCCAGGACGTAGATATGGGTGCACAAACATCGTCGATATAGTCACCCTTCCGGTTTATTCCCACCCCTTCAGCGAAAGAACTGGGCATAACTTTCCGCCCGGATATCGGAATCGCTTATATGACTACAATTCAGAATTAGCACTCCGAGAAGGTCGACAGGGCGCTGGTTTCACGAAATTCTGTTCCGGAGCCAAAATTTTGCCACGGTGCGTGTGTACTAGTACAACGATTATCGTACCTGGGTAGGACGCGGATTTTTGTTCGCCCGACGATCGGAATAGCCCGCGAGGCCCCAATTCGGAATGGGCACTTCGACCCGGTCGGCACAAGGTCGCATTCACAGATTTCCCGTCCGGCGCCCAAATTCCACTCCGGGAGCGTAGTCGCGGGCTACCGATGCGATCACATATGGACACCCTTTCGCTCAAACGGGCATAACTTTCCACTCGGTTATCGAAATCGCTTATAGAGACCCCAATTTGGAATCGGCACTCAGAGGCGCCCGTCACCCCCTTATTGCCTCAAGCAATAAGATGTCATTTTGGGGTCGAAAAACCTTCGTTTCGCACTCCAAAATTACATTTCCAGTCGACGATCTCCCCGTTTCCAAGGTTTTCTGGCAGTAGCGTCTCCCTTGATTTTGCGAATCGCTGGCGGGGCAGCCTCACGGATTCGACCTATGACGATGATAAAAAGTTGTGTTCCACTCGGCGTGAGAACTCATCCCAGGTCATAGATATGGGTGCACAAATATCGCCGATATAGTCACCTCTTCCGGTTTATTCCCTCCCCTTCAGCAAAGAACTGGGCATAACTTTCTGCCCGGGTATCGGAATCGCTTATGTGACCACAATTCGAAATCGGCACTCCGAGATGGTCGACAGGGCGCTGGTTTCTCGGAATTCCGTTATGGGGCCTAAATTTCGTCGCGGAGCGTGCGTACTAGTACACCGATTGTCGTACCCCTTGGATAGGATGCAGATTTTTGTTCGTCCGACGATCGGAATGGCCCGCGAGGCCCCAATTCAGAATCGGCACTTCGACCCGGTCGGCACAAGGTCGCACTCGAAGATTTTCGGTCCGGAGCCCAAATTCCTCTCCGGAGCGTGGTCGCGGGCTGCCGATGCGATCACATAAGGGCACCCCTTTGCTCAAATGGGCATAACTTTCCACTCGATTATCGGAATCGCTTATAAGACCCAATTCAGAATCGGCACTTAGAGACGCCGTTGCCCCTTATTGCCTCAAGCGATAAGACGTCGTTTCGGGGTCGAAAAACCTTCGTCTCGCACTTCAAAATTGCGTTTCCAGCCGACAATCTCCCCGTTTTCAATGTTTTCTGGCAGTAGCGTCTCCCTCGATTACGCGAATCGCTGGCGGGGCAGCAACACTTTGCCACAATTTGTGTATTGAATCTAGCATCTTCCACATGAGGAATTCCTTCCTTCCTCTTGAAGACTCATTTGCATCCTACAATCTTCTGATCTGGTGGTAGTTTTACTAGTTCTCATGTATTATTCTTCTATAGAGACACAGTCTCCTCTTACATGGCCAACTGTCATTTAGCGGACTCATTTGATGCAACTGTCTCTCTATAAGAACTTGGTTGTTCCCCCTCAACATCATCTACAACAGACAAAACAAAAGTTACATGTCAACATGACTATACCTACTAGATATCTTGATCACCCTTCCCTCTCTGTCTATTACAATGTTGTGCTGCTTTGGGGGGACTTGCTGTTGTGCTATACTACTCTGTGGCACATCAATTAGCGCATATATGGCATGTATTGTCTCCTCTTGCACTGCACTTTCCACTTAGAGCTTCATCTCTAGTTCTTCCTACTCGCTGCTAACTTGATCTCCACTTTTGTTGTTGACTTTTCTCTCACTCAAAGCATCACAGACTCATCAAAGGTCACTTCTCTCTTTATCATGAAACTTTGTGTTTAAAGATGGTACACCACAAAACTTTACCATGGCCAGTCCCAAGCTTGGATGACAGGGGGGGGGGGTTGCCTTAGGTCGGTAACCAAGAGTAAAATAATGTCAAATTTTAATATGAATTCTAATCTAATATTTGTGCTAATGCTGGATGCTCTCTGAAAGCGATGTGATACATCAAATTTGGATAGAATGATAAATGAGCAAGGGTTAGCTAGGGTGTTCCTCATAGGCGACGCACAGTAGTGGTGCCCGATTGTTGTGTCAACTAGGCAAGGGTCCGTGTAGAGTTGGAAAAATATAGATTAAAAAGTTAGTCAAAAGTATAGGATCTATCTAGTTACTAGAATATAAGAACCTTAATAGGTAAAGGTCTAGAGTTGGTTAAGTTAGCACAACATGTCTATAAGAAACTAGGTGGAAAGAATCTAAAATTAAAGATATTGATGGATATAAAATTTGGCATACATGAAATAGTAACGCTAGAAATGATGTGACTATAATAATAGATAAAACTTAAAGATAAAAAATAAAACTGTATAAGAACCTTACGGGTAAAGGTCTAAAGTTGGTTAAGTTAGCACAAATGTCTACAAGAAACTAGGTGGAAGAATCTAAACTAAAGATATTGATGGATATAAATTTGACATATAGGAAATAGTAATGCTAGAAATGATGTGACTATAATAATAGATAAAAACTTAAAAGATAAAACTGTAGAAGTTAATAGCTTGGGGATTAGACTTATTTAATTAAACTTATCTTTGGTGATGATACTTGAATATAGTCGGTGTATATACATCACAAGTGGCATTAGAAGAGAGAATTAATTAAAAGCAATTGGATTGGAATGAACCGATGTCATAAGTATGCTTCAAATCATATCCTACTTGGAAAATCCTGTTCGACTTCCTTGATCCTCCTCCCCACTCTCACCCCCTCTTGGTTTCTCCAATTCTTATAGCCCTTTTGCTTTTTTCTCTTATGCTTTGTTTGCGATAAATGACATGATTGCCAATCAAAACTTGCAATTATTTTCTTTTGGGTAACGAGAAACCCAGCATAGTGGCTTAGACTTAGTGCTCAACACCAGGAGGTCAATAGTTCGAGTCTTACCATAGCCGTGGTATTTTACATGTATTGCTTTTTTACGCTACATGATAAACTCGGGGGAATATATTATGGAGGCACAAATAATCCCCTCTTACACGAGAATTGAAAGAATCGAACCCACCACTTATCCTTTCAATAGGAGATGAGTTACCAATTCCCCCATGCCCGCCCCTCAACTTGCAATTGTTATTTAATTAGGTGCCCCCTGATTTCTCCAAGTTATTTGGAGCCTATTGACTCTACTCTTATATCCTCCCATATCTTTAATGACGTAGCTCTCCTCTTTAAATTTGTAAAATATTAGGTCTAGCCTTTAATATTCTAAACATAAAGTACTCACGCTTGAAGTTCACAAATTTCTTGAGAGGCAGAGAGAGAGAGAGAGAGAGAGAGAGAGAGAGAGAGAGAGAGAGAGAGAGAGGAGAGAGGAGAGAGAGAGAGGAGAGAGAGAGAGAGGAGAGAGAGAGAGAGGAGAGAGAGAGTTATTGTTTTCATGTCTTCCGTGAGATTGGCTTATCACCGTTTTAGAGACATGGATAAATGATATAAATCCTCTCTCAAAGGCAGTTAGGGAATCAATAGACGCGGCCCAGGCCCAATTGTGAAAGATCTTGGACCAATTGATGGGCCCAATTTTAATTTTAGGCCCAACATGACTGTTTTGGTATCTTTTTGGGTAAAGATCCCAATATCTGTAGAATCTATGTTTGACTTGTGAATTATGTGGTGCTTCCTACAATAATTTTACGAGGAAGGACATAAATATTCTAAAACTACTAAGGATATAGTGTAAATTTTATGAGAAAGACTTAATGTTCCACTTAGCCATTTGCTCTCACAAGTGGGTATGTGGGTCATGACAACAAGACTCACATCCACCAATGAGAGCGAGTAATACTTGGCCGAGCATAAGTTTTTTGAATTTTATTAGAAGACTGTCGTTGAAAAATCTGTAGGCTTGTTGTGTCAACATATTTATTTATTATGCATCAAATAAAATGAACTTTTTTGTTCTTACGACCCGGGTCGGACTCATCAGGCATTTCCCCCCACACCGGGCAGAGCCATGCTTGAAATTTTCAAAACCGGGAACATGTAAAAATAAAAATACCCTCCTCACAGGTTTCTTGTAAAAATTGCCCATCTATTTTTATTCCATTTTTTAAAACCTAACAAGATTGTAATATCGACAAAATGGCCATGCCATTATCATCCATGACCATTACGTTAAATATCCTATTAGCCCTACTTATTTAAACAAATTTAAAAAATGTAATTAATTGTTTTCAGTACCCCCTCTCTCTTTTGGTTCAATCTGCCAATAAATAAATCTTCAATTTTATAAATATATTTTGTCCAATAGATTAACTTTATACGTGATGCTGATTAATATCCCGGCATCTCAAATGGAGGTAATAATTAGCCACTGACACTAAGTCGTGCAAGATTAATCTTATGAAGAACAACATATATGAAACTAAGATACGTAACACTCAGCAAATAAGCTGGAAC